>VZTU01026328.1:0-53785 GCA_013400835.1 Zapornia atra
AGACAGCACAAAGTATTGAGGTTGCATTGGAAGTAGGAAGAAAGCAGCTGTAAACATCCTGCTTATTCATTGTTTCTTCCCTTCAACTTCAAAACATATAAAAGAGTAGGAAGAGGGTGTATATGTAGTTGAAAGAATTGTTAGTCTCTGGCTATGCATGTGTGTTGGTTCTCCTTTGTCAGAAGCTAAACACCTAAATGGATGTGGGGCAGATAGGACTTTGGACTTTCACCAGTCCCGTTCCTNTCAATAGCAGAGGGCTCCTTCATGGTCTGGAGTCTGGAGTGAATTTTATTGACTGACAGCAATGTTTAGGCACTGGCAAAAAGTGGATGTGCAGTACACTAGTAGAATGGTCAGCTTTGAGCTGGCTGTAGATATCTGCAGCTGGTGGGGTATTTATGTGATGAAATGCTTGTCCAGTAGCAGAATCCCTCATCTCACTTAGGTAAACATCTGCCACTGTTTCTTTTGAGTTATATGCCTCCCATTCCCAAACCATACATTAAGATAAATTAAGATTAAACCAAAATGAAGATGAATCAGTATAAACTGGTGAACAAAAGACAGAATTGAGTATATTTGACTTTTTCTTCCCCAAATGTACAAGATTGAATTAATATTCAGCTTGAAAGGGTTATTCAGCATTGGCATTCAGTAAAATAAAGACATGAGCCATTCTGAAGTTATACCAAGATACTGGAAAATAGAATTGGAGATTGCACTGATGCTCTTATAAACTCTAGGCTTGTAAGTGGAGTATGTTCTTTACGTCCCACAAACTGATGAGTGCTCTCTGATTTCAAACCACTGACTTGACTTAATGCTTGTGACTTGTCCTGTACGGTCTTCATGTGGTAAAGGTGGAAAGTGAGCTAAAAAGAAATGAGCATTTAGGAGTTAACATTTTGTTTTCAGTTCCACATCAGACTTCTGGAATAGCCTCTTCATCAAAAAACACTCCCAAATACCACATTATGGATGTTAAAGGTCAAAACAGCATGCGGAAATGCTTTAAGGGTTTGCATGAAACATACCAAATGAAAACACCAAATGTTTTAGAGTGATAGCTGCTGCTTCTGTCGTGGGTGTTGAAAAGGTGATTTGTTTTGATGATGGTTGTAGAATCACATGAATCTGCTTGTTTATTATAGTAAGGCTCGATCATTTTGCCACTGACACCAGAAACTATCTTCTTTTGGACAAATATTGGTGACTGTTTTGATGTGAGTTGTGGTGCAGGAGCTGTTTAATATCTTGGTGTTCGGGCCTTCCTTGGGTCCTTAGTTTTTCGATTTAATGTTTTAGTTCTATTGTAGGCCTACGATCAAAGGTGTCCAGAGTATTGTGTGTTTGACAATGCCTGCTGATCCAGTGGGGCCGCTAAGGCTGACAGTCTGAAACAAAGTAAGCGGTGAAAGGGATGAGATGGAAACTGTCTAGGCTCCTCATTAAGACTTGCTGTGGTACAATGCTTCTTGGTGTTTGCTGTTAGGAATCTCCCTTTGTAGGTGGTGAAGATTTCTGGAAAAGGATGTTCTTCATTATCTTTAGTGAACTCCTTTTTACGCTGTTCAACTCGCAAGTCAACTCTTGCTGTCCAGATAGTAAAAAAACCCCAGGATAACTGTTCTGAATTGTCCGTGGGCTTCTGAACAGTACATCCATCTCTGCAGTGCAATGAGTGGCAAAACAGGCCTGGGCCCCCTGGATGCTGCTGTAATACAAATACACAATGTTTGTATACTTTGTAAAGTAATGAGATGTTATAGCCTTTGAGATCAAAGTTGTCAAAGGTGCAAGGTAAATTTTCCCCCTGCTTTTCAACTATTATGTAATGGAGCATAACTGAAACTCTAACAGGCTTATTTTTTGAAAGCTTGGAGGCATTACAGCAGCTTTTTGGGATGGATTTGCAAGAGCTGTTTTTTATTGAAAGAAGGAAACTGGAAGTGCCATCTAGGAGGCTTAATGCTCTGTAACGTTCTGGTAACAAAACAAACGAGTTCTTGATGTAGCTGATTAAAGTGTCAGGTCTTACAATTTTAACAAGTTCAGTTGGGAGCTGTTTTTTCTGTGGTGGTAAAGGAAAGTCTGTATAACACTAATTGCCTTCTCATTTGAGCTCTGGAGAAGTTGGCCAGTGCCATGTTGGGAAGAACCACCTGACGTGACCTGAAATTCAGAGTTTCCTTATGTGGTTGAGGAGACCCCCCAAATTAACTGCAGGTCTGAAAAGTGTCCTTAGAACCGATTTATCGCTACAAAGTACTTCAAATCTCAACCAGTATTCACAGGGACAAAATTAGGGTTTTTTACCTCTAAGACTTCAGCAGTCTTGATTTTTTGGGAAAGTGGGCAGGAAACCTTGTTAGCAATAACCTTAATACTATGGCCTGGTGACCAAGGGGGTGGAGGGAAGCCCTCAAAAATGTGAAGTAGGGGGCTACATTTTAAATGAAGATTGTTGCAGTAAAGCAGATGTTACCTATTTATATATGCTGGGTTATAATGCTAATCACAGAATAGTCGGGCAAATAAAATGCAGGGCTGCTATCAGAATTACTTTCAACTTGTTTACCGAAAAAGGGGTTTTAATGTTCTTTCTTTTCTTGGATTCCTTCCATTTATTTTTTTACAGTTATCAAAAAGAAGGGTGAATTTTCCGCGCAGTTTTGGTCTGCTTCCATTTGTGTTCCACTCTCCCTCTGAGCAGATGTTAATCTGTCTTTTCAGTTTACCTTTTTTTTTGGTTGTTTCTCTGTTTCTCTTCAAATGTGTAAACCTGCATCTCACCTTCATGTGAATATTTTGGGGAAGGGTGATAACTTGCTTGGCAAGTATTATCATCCATTGCAGTAAGGTACTTAAATGTGTGTGTGTGTGTGTGTATATATAATTTGTTCATTTGCTTCTTGGAGCAGTTGGATGCATAAAACCAAACAATTGGTAGGGACTGAAAAGAGGTAACATAAGGGATGAGTGACAGTTAATGTGGGTTTTTCAGGAGCAAATCATGCCAAGCCAATCTGGTTTCCTTGGGATCTTACAGGTACAGAAGAAGTAGTGATAGGTGTGTATCTTGACTCTGAAGTTCTGAAACTCATTTTCTCCTGCAAACCCCAGGAAAACAACGGACTACGGGAGATTCCCTGAAAGGCATACAAAATGGTTGGGCTATTCTGTTGGGACATAACAAGAGGTCCAAGATGAAATTAGGATGAGATATTTAATAGGTTTTTATAGAGTCTTCAAGCAGTCTGACAATATGCACTGGCTTTTGCACATTTGTTAGACAAACTTCACATAGCGTTGTGAAATGGATCTCCTTCTGGTGGTGACTGTGTGCCTGAAGGATGTGACAAGCTGACAGAGGAGTGTTAAGTAACTTTGGATGCAGTTCAGTTAGGACAAATACAGAATATTAGGCTTTGATAAGAGTAATCCACTTGTGTAAGTGGAAAGTGGACGAGGATTGGACAGGCGGCAGCTCTGCAGAGGAGAATTTGATATACAAACTGACCATGAGTTAACTGAGCTGCGGCATTGCACAAGCTGCAAACATTGTGCTGGGCTGTGCAAACAACTGTGTTGTAAGCTGGGCACGAGAAATCACCAGCACACTGGGTGGAGCTGAGGTAAGCTTCCTTTGCAGGGTCTAGTTTTGGGTACTGTGCCTGAGAGATTTTTAGCAGTGAAAGGAGAGGTCCTCCAAAAAGAAACAGCTTCTCCCATCAGGGTAAATGTTTTTGCAGCTTATTTCAAGGGGGTACTGCGGGAAAGAGGGCAAGGGGAAGCTGTGTCATTTTCTGTGCCTTCTGGGAGCAGGACAATGAGTAGTTTACTTTTAAACTGCACTAGAGGTGGTCTGAGCTACCTGTTAGAAAAATCTCTCTAAATGCATGAGTAGTGAAGGACTGGAAGAGATTCTTTGGGGAAGCNAGGTTGTCCCAGGGAAAAAGGCCGCCCAGGGAAGTGGTTGAGGCACCATCCTTGGAGGTATTTAAAATACATGTAGATATGGCATCTAGGGATGTGGTTTAGTGACTGATTTGGTAGTGTTAGGTTAACAGTTAGATTTGATGANCCATCAGGGTAAATTTTTTTGCAGCTTATTTCAAGGGGGTACTGCGGGAAAGAGGGCAAGGGGAAGCTGTGTCATTTTCTGTGCCTTCTGGGAGCAGGACAATGAGTAGTTTACTTTTAAACTGCACTAGAGGTGGTCTGAGCTACCTGTTAGAAAAATCTCTCTAAATGCATGAGTAGTGAAGGACTGGAAGAGATTCTTTGGGGAAGCTGTGGGAGGAAACTTTCACAATGTGCAGATGTGATGGACATCTCTTGAGTGCAGCTTCTGTAGGCTTGCAGAGTGATCGCTGTGGAACAGCAGTTTGCTTCTGGTTTTGTTTGTTTTTTGTTGTGTTTTGGTTTTTTTTTTTCTTGCAGCCCTCTTCTGTTCCGTAACTTGAGCTGTGGCAATTGAAGGGGCAATAAATGCCCAGTGTGGGCTTGCAGAATGCCTCAAACTTTGGTCCTATGACAAACAAAATCAGACTTTGAACACGGTTGGCAATAACAGCGGTCTAAGAGCAGGTAGTGGCGGCTTTGTCTTTTGATGGGAAAGTGGCCACTTTGCTCTGTGTGCACGAGTGGTTGGCTGTAGACTGCTGAAACCTGCAGCCACTGCATTTGCACCAACGCACGTTCACCTGTGCAGCATCCACCATGATCTTGCATCCTGACAGCACGTCCCTGTCTGCATTCTGGTTCATGTCAAGTTGTGAGTTAAGCGTGTGCCGTTGTCATCCTTCTCTTTCCTCCCTCTGCCCCAGGGAGTGCCGCCTTTCTTGGCATAGAAGAAGGGAGGAGCAGGACTGTGCTGCAAGATGCAGCCTTGGTTTCACTTCAGGTGCCCACAGTCAGCTTTAACAAAAGTTTATTTCCTAATACATGCAAGCTGAAGCTTTCCATGTAGGTGGGTCGGTAACAGACTTTGTCAGTGCTTCTGGTTGGGTCTTTTTTGCCAGATAAAAGACAGAGTGCTGCTTTGCAGGCTATACTATCAGTTTGGTGTCGTCAGTTACAGGAAAATACAAGGAAATACTTCATTTTGGTGGTACAAAGAATAGTCTCTTTAGTACCATTTTTGTTAATCAGATGTAGAAATAAGTGCTTGTCTTGGTCATGCATCACATTTTATTGTTGAGCTATTTGCTCCTGGAAATGGAAGATCTTTGTTAGCAATGATCTGTAAGAAAAATTGTTACCACTTAAGACTTTTCAGTAAAAAACATGCTGTGTTTTGTTTGTATTATGTCAGGGTGTTTTATTTTTCTCTGTAATGTTGAAATACATACACTGATTTAAATCTTTCCTTTAAAGTCTTGTTGGTCATATTGTTTCCAGCTGTATTTTGATTATTTTTTGTACCTCTTGCTTCCTAGGAGACAAAGATGGCAGCAAAGTGACTACAGTAGTGGCAACTCCTGGACAAGGTCCGGACCGACCACAAGAAGTTAGCTACACAGACACCAAGGTGATTGGAAATGGATCTTTTGGTGTTGTGTATCAAGCCAAACTCTGTGATTCAGGAGAGCTTGTGGCCATTAAGAAAGTCCTGCAGGATAAAAGATTTAAGGTGAGCCTATGTATAAGTTAAGAATATTTTTTATGAATGCTATCTCATTTTCCATGTCTCTCTCAGCAGTGTTGTTGATATTTTTAAAAAAAATTCTTTTCAACAGAGCATATAAACGCATATAAAAATTTCCAAGACTGAAGATTAAACAGATGGTTTATGATAAAGGCATATCGTTTTAACTTGAAAATCAGTGAGTCACCGTCACAATTATTTGAATTAGTGCAAAACAGGAAGCTAAGAGTCCTGATTTGATGTTGTGGTGCTGTTTTCATGTCACTGGCTAGATGTTTCAGACTACGAACTGGAGAAACAGGGGAAAAAGCTTATCTTAAGCATACTTCTTTTCTTGCATAGTTCTTCTCCAGACACTAGTAATTAAGTTGCTGGAAGGAACAGAAGCCTTTGGGCTTTTTCCTTGTTGCACCTACAAAACGGAAGGCTGTATGTGAGTAATTGGGAAGTCCCCAGGCCAAGTGAGAAAAATACTGAACCCAGGGCAATTTGGTCTGAAGGCAAGTTATTTCCCTTTGTTATCTGATTTATAAGTGTGATCTATTTTCCTGGGTTTAATAGGCTAGGGATTAATATTCTAAACAAGTAGCTTTCCAAAAAGTTGTATTTTTATCTGGTGATATTTAAACCAAATAAAAGTTAAGGACCATCAGCTATTTCATTATTACTGTTAGTCCTCTGTGTGGTACGTCATGCTTGACTGCTTTCCCTTATAGTCGAGTGGCCTGCAGCTAAACTTGTGCAAGCAGTGAATAATAGCTAGAGCAATGGCTTTAGCATCTGAAATCAGTGGTGTGGGTTTTAGCACCTGAAGGCTGTGGCTTTCATGTCTGTAGAAGTATAAGGAAAACACATAGGAAACATGCCACAGATAGTCTTGTTGGCACAATCCAGATAGAAAAAAATTATGAGCTTAAAAATAGGAAGTTGAAACATATTTAAGGAAAATTGGCAATTTGAAACTACTTGTTAACTATTTCATACTCACTGTTTGGCAATATTTTGAAAGGCTGTTAGGTGACATTATAATCACAGTTTTCTCATTTTTCTAGTAAGACTTCATACACTGCTAAGCTTCACTGGTAATGTTAATAATTTGTGTCCTGTTTTGGTAGCAAAGTCATTCTTTTGAAGTGTTTTGAAGGAGCTGATGCATGCCTTTTCCTGGAGTCTTGAAATTGATGCCGTCATCACCACAGGCATCAGCATTTCACAGATGCATTAGATGAAGAATGGAGAAGGAAAGTTATGTTTAAATTAATGTAATCATGCAGCATTGTTTAACTTCCAATTGAGAAAGGCATGAAAAGTTTTTACATTGTTCTTACAGCTGAGTTATTTCTGGACTGTATTACGTGTTGAAAGCAATTAGTACTAGGGAAGCATGCGATATGATGTAAGAGTGGATTATTTTAGAAGAATGGAAGAGGTAGAGAAATACCAGAAGCTCTAGAACCTAGTCACACTTAAAAAAGCTTTTTGATCTCTTCCTATTGCATAGTTTTAGGAGGAAGGGCAGGACTACTTCCTTACCATGTCATGCTTGGTTGATGTCAGCTAGTGCTTTGGACAACAGTTTTTGATTTCTTTAGTCTCATGACTTTGAGGTTGTGCAGGGTGCCAGAATGAAAAGTTGGGTGAGTATTTTAGTTCCTGCCCATCAGATACCAGTAGTTTGTGACAGTTATTTATTTTTTAAAAAAAAAAAANAGTAAGGTGTTTCCAGTTTGGACTCCAGACTAATGCTTTCTACAAGCAATAGGATGAGAGGAAATGGCCTGAAGTGGCACCAGAGGAAGTTTAGATTGGGTATTAGGAAACATTTCTTCACCAAAAAGGTTGTCCCAGGGAAAAAGGCCGCCCAGGGAAGTGGTTGAGGCACCATCCTTGGAGGTATTTAAAATACATGTAGATATGGCATCTAGGGATGTGGTTTAGTGACTGATTTGGTAGTGTTAGGTTAACAGTTAGATTTGATGAACTTAAAAGGTATTTTCCAGCCTAAATGCTTCTATGTATGATGACATAAGCTGAGAACATCCAGTACCTGGAGGCTTTAATATTCCTAAACTAGATGGAATTAATAGTAAGTGCATGTGTAGATTTACAGACAGATAGCATTAATTTAAAAATATTTTTAACTTCATAATTTGCATGAGTCATGTCTGCAGTAGTACCCAAATTGTTACGCCTTTTTTTTCATGTTCTTATCCCAATCTTGTATCCCAACTGCACAAGATCTTCTACCTTTGGTCTCAGCTCCCGAGTTCGTCCCATCGTTCATCAGCCTAGTCCTCTCTTTCACATTCTGATCTGGAAGTGTATGTTCTGTTGGCAGGAGATGTAAATTCCTGCAGGCTGGATGAAAGCCTCTGCCTGGACGGATTTGGAAGCTAGAGGCATGTATCTTATATCAAGAATAGCATACAATTACTTCAGGGTATGCTACTCTTTGGGAACATCTGATCTAGGTTGTAAATGCTGGACCAGATACTTTACCAGTTCAGCAGGGAACTTTTGAATGTCTGTTGGCCCATACAGTGCGATCGCAGCGTAGGAGCAGATCAGCTTTTCAGATCAGCGGGGCTGTTGCCACCCCCGTATGGCTGCCTGAGTCCAGATCCAGGCCCTGGTGAGTCAAGCTCCTTAAGAAATGTGCTGCTGCTTCTTTCTCGTTGATGTATACCCCTGCTTTGGCGACCATGAGGACAGTGATATCTTAGACAGCCAAAGGTGGCAGTAGCTTGTTTGATTTAAATCAACTTTATCAACTGGGGAAGAAAGGGAGCACTTTAGCAGCACCTGACTGCATTGGTCCCAGTGGTGGAGAAGCAACAAGGAAATTAATACACTGGAGGTCCCTTTCTGAAGGTCCTCAACAAAATATTTGTCTGTATGTTTCAAGCTGGTGCTTGCTTATCTTGGTATCCTGATGAATTTATCTTGTTACACACAGTATAATTCCTTTGTTGTGGTTTAACTATTTAGAAAACATACGCTTCCAGAAAAGGTGTCAGGAAATCTTGAAACTTCAAGGGCATGACTCAGAAACTTCAGGAAGTCCGGAGAGAATGTAACTTCTAATCTCCTTCTGCATTTTCTGGATGTGGAGAGAGTTTATTGTGAAGATGTGGAAAATGCACCATAGCTGCCAATTGTTAGATCTCTGTCAGGAAGTTGAGATACTTCCATCCAGGTTTAAAGCTAGCTTGAAAACTGGAATTAACAGAGAGGGTTTGTCTTTTTCTTTTTCCCCTTTTCCATTACTATGACAAGTTTATCGGTAATCTCCACTAAAGTTGAAGCAGCATTGCCTTGTGCCAGACTGAAGTTGGCTGTAAAATCTTTGATAAAGAGTTGAATGTTACGGTTTCTGTGACAGTAAAGATAGTTTGTAATGCTCCTACTTCTTTCTACTCCCTTGTTGCAGTTCAGTGGTGGTTCTTGTTGGTTCTACAGTTTCCACATGGCTGTGTTTTAAGCAGGATCTCTGAAGTGCTCCAGGTTTTAAATTCAGTATACCTAGAGTTCAGTGTAATGTAAAGCAACAGGTACGCTAGGTATAGAGACTAATGGCTGAGGGGAATAAATAAAATACAGAGATTTATGTGCAATTTTATGTGCAGTCCTTCTGCCTTCATTAAGCTTTATCTCCATACTGAGTGAAGAACTTCAGTAATGTAATTTTGGATAATTATGTCATACTTAGGTGAGTAGTTAGCAAACTAAATGCTGTTTCTTATTCATCTGAGAGACCATTGAATTTATCTGTAGTCAGTATGGAGGGTCATACTTTGGGTTTTTTTTAAAGCATAATAAGGGTAAGAGAGAGATGTTTCTCTTTGAAAAATGGTGTAAGACTTGTAATTCACAAGCTTTTGGATCAAAACTCATTCAAATGGCGTAATTTCCTAAAGAGTATGTCATCACTTCCATACATCTGTACTGTGTTTCTTCATCTGTCCCACAGATGCATAACAGTAGGTTCTCAAGCAAAACAGTGATACAGATAAGTGCAGTTAAATGATTTCTCATATTTTCAGTCCGTGTGTCTGCATACCCTTAGCTGACACAGCCTAATTGTGATGCTTGAAAATAAAAGACTGGTAGCATGAGTTCTATTGGACTGCTTTTGTTGGCATATTCATTGGAATATTATTCAGATGGAGTCAGTCATATCGCTGTCTGATTCTGCGAGAAGCAATAATAATCATGCAGGTATGTTAGCATGAATAGGCAATTTTTAGTCTAGTTTTTGCTATTTCTGTCATTCCATGGCCATGCTTAAGAAATCCTGTTGGAACGAATGCGTGAATTGCTAGAAATATGTCTCGGCCGACTGGAATAAATACTCCCATTCTTCGATCTGAATTGGGGTACTTACTGTTTCTGCTTTAGCGTTTGGCTTTGGAAAAATAAGTCTCATGTTGAGGTTCTGCTTTTTCTCTGCTGAGTGTGTGTATTTTTGCAACTTTCAGTTTCTTCCTCAAATGCATCAAACTGCTAAGTATGAAACAATCTTTTCTAAGTAGCCCATATCTGCTGTTTGTGTTAACTTCATTACAGCACTTTTGATACTGTAGGAGTTCACATGAAAAATGTAAAACCACAAGGAAGAATCCCTTTTGAAAAATGACTAGGTGTTCAGGTTAAGTTCTGTTAACTTCTCGAGAGGCTTTTCTGTTGAAAGCATTCTACAACCTAAAGTTTGACCCAGGTTGTTTTTGATACATCGTGTGTGTATGTCTTTGGTTGACGGTGTCATTCCGTAAACGTGCATGTACAAAAAAGTGTGAACCTGTTGACTAACGAGATACATAACAGAATCTGTGGTTAACAGACCACTGTGAGAGTCTGACTTCAAATAAAATTTGATTAGTTCCACTCTTGGCTGATCCTCCCTGGCTTATCTCGTGGCTCTTACTTATCCGTGGCCATTTAAGATACAGCAGATAGTAGCATTATATTGGAAGAATGCTACATCCAGACCTGGAGGTTGGTGGCCCTGCCTGTGGCAGAGGGGTTGTAACTGTATGATCCTTGGGGTTCCTTTCAGCCCAGACCATTCTATGATTGCACGGTTTTCAGGGGATTTCAGTCTAAAAAGGCCATTGTTAGTGTAGCTGATCTATTTTAAGGAGGAATGTACCTGTTAACCTGGTAGAAATGAGTTAAAACAAGTAATTTCTGCAGCTTGTAAGCTTGGGCTGTAGATATTCACATCTGTAGACTGACAAAACAGCCAGGGGTTTATCACCCACCTTTAGCTGTGTGTTGGAGAACCCAGCTGGAAAGCTTTAAGGGCGAAGGTATCATTCTTTAGTGGAGGCTTGGTCTCCCTTCACCAGGTTCAGACAGGACACAAGAAGCACCTTGCCTTTTAATGTCTTAGCAAATCCATCTTCCTGGCTCCTGTACCTGTGTACACAAATATGGGAATGTTAAATGCATAGTTGAAGAGAAGCCATCTTTACTGCGGAAAACCGAGATAACATGTGGAGCTCTGACTTCCTTTGTCTGTGTGTGCCTTAGCTATAGACCTTTCCAAGCACACAGTGTCTGAGTGAAGTACTTAACCCCTTTCTGGAGAAGGGCTAGGAAGTTACTGCAGAGATTTAGAATAAAGACTGTCTTCATCTTAAGTCAGCATTTTAAGTCTTGAATACAAGTGTAGAAGTTGGACCTGCTCTGGTGTATTAGTGATCCTCTTTCTCTATGACCTTGTCATCTGCACAGGTTTCCACTGAACTAAAGACTAATTTTGTCTGTGTAAGCTAGCAGAGCTCTCTCATATATCCATCTAAGGATTGTTGAATATTCAAATCTTAATCAATAAAGCCTTCTCTCAGAAGAATGTGGTTTGGTTTTTTTTTAATTTACCTTATCTCCAAGGGCTCCCCATTTGAGTTGGAAGCCCATGGGATAAAAAGTCACAAAGGAAAAACATGGCACTGAGAAATAAAACATTTAAGCACCTTTTTTGTAAGTCTTTGAGGACTTGCACATCTTAGCTACTTTGAAGATCTGAGGAATAGTGAATCACTGTTCATAAGACCATTATGGAGGTGGCACTTTTAAAAGGCTGCTTTAATTTTATTGTTAGATAGCTACAAAGTGCACCTAGAACAACAGATCTGTCTTCTGACTGGTTTAATGTCATGGCTTGTGTTTGTATCACAAGTGGGGAAGGAAGGCTGAAAATATTTTCCAGTGACACTAACAAGTACTACAAACTTCTGTAAAACTAGCAGAAAGAAGGTAATTGAGGTTGACTCAAATCCTTTTCAGAACTCTTTCTCTAGTGCTACCTGTCTGATCTGAGGGAATGCAGTCCCTCTTAAAGACTGGAGCTTGCGGGTACAGTTTGCAGAATGGGAGATGCCTGGGCATGTGTTCAGTATGTTTTTCTGTCTTCTAAAGAGCTGGAGGGCTGTGTTCAGTTCCAAATAATTTCTTCAAGTCAGTGCTTTCCACTCTTCTGTGGAACCCAGATTTGTAGCACTGGTCCAGCTTAGTTTGGCCAGATTATCAGAGATGTTTACTGAGATAATAGCATTTCTTACCGCAGTACTTGATCTGTCTGCCTCCTGAAAACTAGCTTATCAGAGCCAGTTCTGTCATTTGGCTGTAATTGCAGTTGTAGTGCCTGTCTGTTCACAGCACACCAAAGAGGCTGGGAAGATACCAGAGTTCAGTCAACCTGTATTTCGTTAGTTTTCCAGTTGTCTCAAACACTGAGTCTAGCAGTGAACCAGAAATTTGCTTTACCCTTGGTTTTGGCAGACTTTGAAGTAAGCAGTGTACTTACCCTGGTATTCAAAGCCTGCCTAAATGTAGGTAGTTTTGTGGCCAAGAAGGGATCAAAGAGGCTGAGAAGTATCTTCTTCACTTTGTGTTAAATTAAAGCCAATATAATAAAATTGTTGTGGTTGTGTCATGACTATTCCTACAGAACTTTTCTAATCTGAAAAATCACTTGGATGTATAATAGAATAATCAAGGTTGGAGAAGACCTTTAAGATCACCAAGTCCAGTACGTTTTAATACAAAATAGGTCTCCAGTTTGGCACATGGAGATGAATTGGAGTTTGTATTAGGGGCATTGATTTCAGTTTCCTTTTTTAGCTGGGCAGTTGGACTGAAAATTGCTGCCCAGGGAATGCAGGATCATCCAGCAGTTGGCCTGGGGAAGAGGAAGAAGTGTCCTTCATCTGTAGGCATGTCTGCCTGTGCATACAGAAATGTGTTTCCACATGTTGCCATGTGGAAACTCACCTATTAGTAGGGAAGTGTCAGCTGTAAGAATGTGTTCTCTGAAAAGTGAGGGGTCAAAAGAGCCCTTGGGAGCTGCTTTTCCCCCTTACTCTGTTGATGCCAGCATGAGGCATTTGTGTAAATACACACTGCAGTTCAGGGGGTGCATTTATTTTGGGTATTGAGCTTTTTCTATTTCCATGAGTTGTTGTGTGGTACTCTTTAGGCTTGGACCAAAAATAGGATTTTAAAACAAAATAGTTCCTTGTGGTCAACTTTCTTATTACCCACTTCTAGTGCATAACTTGAGACTGGAATTAAACCTGGCTATCCTATGTGTATTTACTGACCAACAAAAAGATCCTTTAGATATATTAAATGTATAAAAAGTCTTTTGCCCTACTGGTCCACATAATTTATATGGCTGCTGCAGTAATGATTTGGTTTATTTCCTGTTGTCTCTCACAGAAAGGGAGTTCATACGTTTGATGTTTGTGAAATATATATATCTTTCTAAATTAAGCTGGAGACTGTGTTGAGACACAGAGGTTAAAGAATAACCTTGTAGGGATGCTATTCAGAAATTGTGACATTCAGAATCATTCCAAATACTCTAAGGTATGGAAATGTGTAGTTTAAAGCACAGAACTAGCTGTAATGCTACCACATACCAAGAGCATACTACAGCTGTGCAAGTATAGTTGAAGATGCTGCAGGATTCCTGATCTTGGTCACATTAAGTTCCATTTTTAAAAGGTGCTTTGCTTTCCTCTGGCTTTGCAATTTTGCTGCTTAGGTACTTGTGAAGGACTGGCACAGAAAAAACAGTAATTCTGCTGCAGTAAGGATTAACCTTTTTATTGTTAACATTTGGAAACTAAAGCTTTGCTTTTAGGTCATGTCTTCTGGTTAGAAGACATGGCAAGAAGTTCATGGCACGTATTCATAGCTCTCCATAACCGAGGAGAAAGCTGATGTGAACATTCTGGGCTTTTTGGGGTGCTGTGCTCATGTTCAAAAACAGTTGTGAAACATGTGGACAGGGTGTTCTATGGAAAGATCTGGGATAGTCTTTCAGGAGCATTACCCCATGAGTACTATATATCTTTGCTTACCTGAGAACATATCCTCACACTGGGTATGCATCTTTGAGATTGGTAAATTACAGGCTGGTGGAGCAGACTTTGCTTTTCTCATTTAAAAATATTTAATGGCCACCACTGGTACCCTCTCAGTGTGCTAATAGAGGGGCCTTTCTAAGTGCACAACCTGTCTAAAGGGGAGAATCCCAGACTGTTCCTTGGGTTGTGAATGCAGCCTGAACTTGGAGGGAAGAGAAAAGGAGAAAAGTCACAGTAAAATTCCCAAAGTCCTTCTGAAGCTCAGGGATTTAGTGATACACTGCTGCGTGAGGTGATACGTAAATTCTAAACTAGATGTTTTGGGGTTTTTTCATCTTGCAGTTCTAGATAAGATGAACATGCTGAGAGAGTAGGTACATCTAACACTCTTGAGAGCTAGATGATACAGTTGCCGTATAGAGCTTGGGTATTAAAGTGAATGTTTGGTGGAAATTATGTCCTAGTGGGAACCTTGTACACCTGTCTCCCAGTTAGGGGGAAAAGTATTGTGTAGTGTATAAATAGAAGATGAGGTGATGCTTGTTGAGATAAAAATGGTGCTTTTGAGACAACTTGGATGTTTGGTACGTGCAGTTATTTCAAGGCTTTTTGTGGTTCCATTGTGTATTCTCTTTCAGAAGTCCCACAGCATGAGATTGCCTGGCTACGGAAGATTTAGCATAAGCACTTTTCTTGTCTAATGACATTATGTACCTGTGGCTCTCGCATCTTTCTTGGTTTAACTCCCTTTGGTGTGACGCACCCTTCTTAAAGCGTGACCGGAATATGTTGTCAAATGACTTGGCTTCAGTTTTTGCCAGTGAACACAGATTTTTATTTTTAAAATACTTGGCTGCTAAATCAGGCAATGGCAAACTCTCCCCCTTTCAAATTCATTCTTTGTTATTTATTCAGATATTCAGCTGTGGTAACTACACACTTGAGGGGAAAGGGGTTTACAGATGAAATGGGAGGCGGAAATAACAGAAGAGATCCACCTGCTGCTCCACAGAGGCTTCCTAAAGCAAAGAGAGTGGGACAAATCTCTTTCTTTATGTGCCACCAGAACAGCTGAGCTGTGCCCTCTGGCACTGTCTTGTTCAGTCCTTTTGGCTTTGTTTTTAAGCCTTGCAAATAAGCTGCTTTTTTTTATTTCTAGTTCCTCCTTGAAGAGTAGTAACTCAAATTCAGCAGCTAAAATGAGGAAAATGAAGGAGAATGGGAATAAATTTTAATTGCCACTTTGTTTTCTTGAGAAGACCCGACATTTTAGAACCAACTGGCATGCTCCTTCTGGGAAGTTTTCAAAGCTTTCAGAGCCATATAATTGACGATTGTTTCCTTTGCTGCTAAAGGCAGTATGCACTGCCCACTGCTGCTCTGGAAAGCAGTACCAATACGGGCAGAAATAATGAAAGGAAGCTACTTTAAATGGCGTGTCAAGCATCTGTAAGAGGCACCTCAGACTGTTGGGCATATTCTAGAATTAGCTGACGCTTTTTCCTGAGACATGGATACTTCCTGGTCCCTGGGACAGCTGAGAAGGCGACATGTGAGTGACCAACACAATTACTTTTAACCTGTGCAATGCAAGAAATTACTTTCCTGCTCATCTGCATTACATGTTTTTGAGAAAAGCTTGTTTTGGCTTTATGTCCTACTTCTGGTTTTTTCCTCGTGTTTTCTGTCCACATTATGCAGTGAAACTTGACACGTGGTGCCCAAGACTAAATTTAAAGGACGATAGAGACAGTGAGGTTTTTTTGGATGACTCTGACTCCTGTATGATCTGCTGCAGGAAATAAAATTGAATCTGACTTTCTCTGAGCAGCTTTGTAAGAGTTGTATCACATAATAACCCAAAATAAGAAATATTTTTGAAATGTAATGAAATATAATCCAGCGATTGACGCTTTGGTACTGTTTTGATACTTGGTTTTTATTGACATCACTTTTTTGTTTTAAAGGTGGTCATGCATTCATACTGATTTTTTGGGCAGGAACAGGAAAGGGACCCGCTTGAAATCCAGTTCTGCTTCTTTAGGTGAAATGTGAGGTGTGGTGTTTATCTTATTTTTAAATATATGTTACATATGAACATATGTTTAAATATATGTTCTAAGCAGAAGGCAGTCTGCTTTCTTCACAGTGGGTTTCTGTTTATGCAGGGCCTGGTATAGTGAACTGGCATGAGTAATCAAGGCTCCTATATGTGTCATGATGCAAATACCTAGACTATGTACAACTATATTCTGTAGTTCTTCTAAAATTTGAAGGTTGGTCTAATTGTTACAGGCTCAACAAAGGTTCTTATTCTACCTCTTCATTTGTGATGTTCCTTTGAAAGCTCAGCCATGGTAATCAGACTGCTTAGTCCTGATCTAACTAGTGAAAATGCAGACATCCAATCTGATTGAAGCATGACAATGCATATGTAAAGGAACAGCTGGATCTGGTTTTGATTATTTATTCTTTTAATTCAAAAAGCAGTCTGTCACAGAGAGCTAGAGTGTATTTCCCTCCTTGTTTCCTCCCCTAAACTTTAGCAAATGAGGGTGAAGACAGAATATCTGATTTGATGTCTCTTAAAGATTCATCTGCTTCTGTGTTCTTTATTTGAAGATCTGCTTGTCAGTCGCAGTTTGCAGGCCCTTGTGCAGTTACCTTAGTTTAATGTCACCAGGCGCATGAGTCACAAAGGTTGCATGTACCAAGTGTTTTGGGTTTGCAAACAGGCATCTCGTCTGTACCAGATGAGTGTAGCAGTGCAGGTATATTGATTGACTATAAACGAAGTGACTTGTTGCAGGCCACTTAGTCACTGAAACGGAACAGTGCAGCTTACCCCGCTGTTGTGGTGGGACATGCAGACTTCTTCCTGAGCTCCCACCTGTGCTGCCCACAAGTCCCATTGATCTCATTGCAAGTGTGCAAAGGAAGATCTTTTTCTCTTCCCCCACTCTCCCCCCACCCCCCCCTTTTTTTTTTTTTAAATAAATGAAGGTTCATTATGGAAATCCATGGTGCCTATATGAACCCAGCAAGGTACCTTAGTGGACAAGTTTGGTTTTACTAGTAAATAATAGAGGAAAATTAGAAAAGATGTGTTGCTGACTAACATGGGAATTGGTAGTAAGTATGCAGGTGTGGAAATGAGCACTTTGGAGTTTGCTGCTCTAAAATGTAGTATGCAGCCGAGGGAGTGGTAGGAAGATTCAATTCAATGTCTTACATGGATGTGCTTGTTTTGCTTTCTGATATTGAGCAACTTTGTGAGTATTTCAGATAAAGTGTGACAGGGGGCAACAGGATATAGAGCAGGAGATCAGAGGTGAGCACAAATTTCTGAAGAATTCCTAAAAACAAGATGAATACTTGATGATGTTCTTTGACGCACTCTGTTAGACATATTTCATAAATAGTGTTTCTGAGCTACAGAATTAGAAGGTGGTAAGAGTTGATGATTTTTTTGAGGCAATGACGTTAGGAATTAGTGTTTTTAAAAGTGCCATATTCTTTCCATGTTAGATTCTTCTGTTGATGCAACTTCAATAACCTGTGCCAGAGTTGCCTGCCTGCAAGACCCGGGGCTTCCTTCATTACACTAGGGTTATTAACACTATTCACTTGTCATTTAGATACCTATAAAAAGCAGCAGCATGAGAACAGATGAAATAGAAATGCTCTTTCCCCAGTGTGCTGGAAACCACGGTAGGTGATTTGAGTCAGTGTTTGAAGAGCAAGAGCAAATAGTCAAGAACTTGGTACAATGCATACTTCTATTTTTTTTTCTCTGAAAAGTCAACACAACTTGGGAAAGGGCGAAAAAGGACATGGTTTGCAGATAATATAATAGATTTCCTGATAGGCAATGACTGCTTCTGTAACTGTGCATAGCAAGCATAAAGGTTATCTACTTTCACATAAGGCTAACAGATCTAGTAGGGCAAGAAAGTAGTATGAGACATAGGAAAAGTAGGGCAAGTTGAGGGTTGCCCGGAGTGTTGGAGGCATAACAGAGTCCACGTACTCATTGAGCAATTTCTGTGGCAGCACGAAGGCCATCAATTAGCAGGAAGGATAAACAGCACAAGGATTCTTATTTGGAGCTAAGCTGATGAGTATCTCTGGGAAAGGGTCCACCTTGCTAGTAGGAACAGCCTGTACCCAGCACATATGTGTGCAGGTGATAGTATAGAAGTCCCTTCCTGGTGGAGCACTGAGCTTGTGGCATCCTGTCCTACTTGCTTGGCTGCATGGATCTGTTCGTGGGTAATGAATCTGTAGGTGACAGTAGATCATACGCTTTCAAATTAAAATCAGTGGAGACTCAACTCTGTTGGAAGCTTTAACTGATTTCACCTTCAAAACCTGAAATTTTAAAAATCAATTATTCCCAAATGTAACCATAACTCAAGGTGTGGTGGCTCTGTCTCAATTAACCTTGTGTGCAATAAACACTGGAATGTGTAGGGGTTGATATATGGTGATACTGTATTGCCTGTGTAAGCAAGCAGTGCCACCTCCTCAGTGAGAAGTAACTCTTTGTGAAGTAATTCCATGCTCCTGGGATTTGGAATGCAAAAGGATCTCTGCACCCTTTGCATGGAGCTTGATTTCAACAAAATGCGGAAAAGCATTGTTCACAGTTCAGGGGCGGGGCGAGGCACGAGCCTCTGGAAATATGGGGCAGCTGATAGTAATTCCTCGTGTTTCCAATGAGCGTGTAGCAGCTTAATGCTCCTGTCAGTCGAGGTTATTCTAAGAGTGTTCCTGCTGAAAGCTGTATCAGCTCTGTAGTGCTATAAAGAGCAGTATTGCCAAGCTTGCTCCTATGACTGATGATCTGCAGAGGCTACCGCTGGGTAGTTAGAGAGATGAAACTGCCGGCATTTGATCTTTGGTCTCTTTGTTTCTGATAACCAGGGACTCTTTATCACCCGCTGGCTCCTGCGCATCAACTTCCAGCACCTGCACTTTCTGTGACATAAGGTACTGTGAAGTACAGGGTATCTTCAGTTGCTTGAAACTGGATTATATGGCTCACTGGGATAACAAGTTTCATCTCTTGCCCCTCCACTTCTAAACTACACAACTATAAATTGTCCATGAGATATAGTTAGACAAACCAAAAAAGGGCTTAAAAAGATATTGAGGTCAGTTGCATATCTATTGGCTTGTAGTTGAGGGGGGTGGTGGTCATTTCTGTAATTTTTTTCAAAGTGAAGAGAAAAAATTCAGAACGCTATTTTAAAATATCTGTGAGGAATACACATACCCATTTCTGTACAGAGATGGATAGTGAAGCAACACAGGAAAAATTTCAGCTTCTGAGAGGGGCCTAGAACCCACCCTGTTACTAATCTAAATGCCTTGGTGGTTCTACTGTATGTTGCTCAAAAGCCAAGCAGATTATGGGAGGAGAGAGGTTTCTTGTACCTTTCAGTGTCAGGGCTGAAAAGAGAACGTGTCAAGTCTCGAGGGGAAGAAAGCTTTAGCATAGATGGATACTATTGTGTTTGGTTCTGGAAACTTATTTCTGATTATCTTTATATCTTTAGGTAGCAATAGGTTGGTGGTTTTAAAGCTTTGTGTTTAGTCTTTCAGGTCATCATCTCTGTGGATAAATGTTGTCAGTGGTATACCTCACCATTGCTACAGCAGCGAGGGCTTAACTGTGGAGTGAATCACTGTTCCTCCCTCCTGAAACATTGTCGTCTTGCAAGTGGTATAACACCCCTTTTAAAGGGCTTCTTTTTTCACTGGAAGCTACCAAATGTTCAGGAGACACTTGATGACTTTCTCAGTGTCCTTCAGAAACTTTATCTGTGCATAACAATGGGCCTGGCAGGTTTGGCACCTGAATGCCAACAGTTGTATGTTCCTTGTACTTCTGAATATGTCCAGCTTTTTGAATGCTTGAATTCCATCTCGTCAAAAGTGCACGCTTTCTACCTGATTGTGCATAGTTTGACCTCAGGGCAAATAAAATTTCGTCCTCCCAGAGGACAAGCAGGGCAGCTGGTGAGAAATAAATAGGTTAGTGTGCAGGGGACTCTTTGCTTGCCTGGGCAAACCAATCTCATCTCACTGCTGGTGGTGTTTGCAACACACCTTGGGCCAGGACAGGTGCTGTCTGTTTTGCTAATCTGACATCTTATCTCCTGATGTGAATTCTAAACTATTGGGAATTTTTCTCCGTCTGATTTATGTGGTGATTGGGGATTTTTGACAGGTGTGAACAACAGTGGTCCTATTGTTTCTCATGTGTATTTGATCACTCGGTACTTCAGAATACTGAGCTGGTCAGTAACAAATGAGGCAGGGGTCCAGTGGAAGGTTTTGCCACTTGCACTTCTAGTAACAGTGGATGTTTTTGTGAAGTTTACCTTAGGAGAATCTCCTCTAGTGCTGTAATTTAAACACAAAAGAATGTGTGGTGCATTGAAAAGGTGGCAGGAAATGGTTTCCAACATATTTCACATGATTGACTTGCACACGTCACAGAGTCATTGAATCTCTGATGCCCTACAGATGCACTTTTGGAAACTGTTTACAGTTTCATTAAGAACCATGCTGTCAGGCTTTATGGTCCAGGTGACTAGAAACTATTTTTTAATCCTTTTTTGGAAGCACCTTGTGATGGCTGCTGTTGAACAATTGGGTGATGTGGTGCCAAGATGACAGGTATGACCAAATTGTCTTTGCTAACTTAGTCCTTTGGTCTCACCAGGTCGTCTTCTGTTCACTTGCTACAGGGTTATGTGCAATTTCTCATTTTATTCTGGAAGCAAACTGGAAGCCAGGATGCATCTAAAGCTTCCCCTCTCAAGTGGCAATGTCGCTACTGCCCAAGTGCCCAGCTGTAACTTCAGCTTTTTGTTTTTCCTTTTCAGAAAATTTTCTGGTCTAACATCAACTCTGTAGTCATACCTAGAGATCTGACAGTGAGGTCAGTGAGTGGATGCTTCCAAAGGCTAGAGAAGAGAGGGCTTGCGGGCGGTGACAGATGAGATGGCTATCACACTCACCGCCCCAGCAGCAGTAACTTCAAAGCACTTGTGGGTCAGCGCTTGAACCAACACAGTTTGCAGCCTAGTGTATGTGTTGAACTTGACTCCTGGTGAGCTCTGTGCTTTGAATCAGATGGTGTCTGATGAGCCACCCAAGTGTCCTGGCTGTGGGGACAAGGGCACGTGGGAGGAGAGGGGTGGGATGGGCAGCTGGGTGGGGAGGGCTACCTCTGCCCTGTGGGTGTTAGCTGCTGGTGTTCATGAATCAGGGCCTGGAGGCTGACTCTCATTGCAACATAGTCCTAAGGCCTTAGCTGTGACACTTACCCTGAGGTAGGCTAATTTCAGAGCTGTCTCATTCCAGTCAGAAAAGGGAGTGATGTGAGTCAATAACATTCCTAGGTCTTTGCAGATATTGAGGGAAGAAGGGATGAGCTTCACAGGAGTTAATCTCCCTGTGCCCTGTGGTGGTCCCCCTGGACCTATCCCTTGAGAAACTCTGAGCTTGGAAGCCCATGAAGTAGTAGTGTAGCCTTTTGATATGTGGTTAACTTGTGCCACCTCAAATGTGTGGTGCTTGCTTGATGCAAGAAATAATTTTTTTTCCTGCTCCTTTCTTTTGGGGAACCCTGTTGGGTTTTAGTGTGACTGAGTGGTGAATAGAACCTTAGTGCTGTGTCTGTTTCAAAACTTGTCATTTAAAAACATGCTTTGCTATGTAAATAGTTACTGAAACTTACTCTTCTTCTCTGTGCTCTTTCTTTTGGAGCAATTTAGGCTAGAAGTGAGTGAAGGTTTCCTTATTTCAGTGGTGTGACACCCTTTAGCCTAAGGAAATGATTTCTTGAAAAATGGGGCAGTGTTTGAAAAGCTCTAGTACTGACTAAGGAGAAAAAAAATTGAAGCAAGAAGTCTGATAACCTGCTTTATCAAACTTGAACACAAACTTGTAGTGCTTTATAGTCAATTTGTACTTTGACACAGATGGCTTTCTCTTTCAAGTGTATGATAGATTTCTTGTGTCTAGCAAAGGTCAACTTGTAAAATTATTTTTCACTTACTGGAAGAATGTGCTGCTGCCTTTTAATATGAAAATGTGTATCTGGGAAAGCTTGAATTGTGTTTATTATATAGAACTATGAAGAATGAGTGTTGAAATGTTCTTATACATGTGTGGCTGTTGTCTGAGATTTGGTGTAGGGTATTATCTTAGATGTATCTCAGATCCGATACTCAGATGCGGTGGTTTTAAATTACTATGGTAACTAAAAAATGCTGGCATCTTCTGTTCATGAGAAATTTATCAAACCAGGGGTGGGAAACCCACCAGGAACTTGGGGCGAAGGACTTAGTGTGCATGTGTGTAGGATAAGGAGTTTAAGTCCCTATTTTAACTTCACTGTTTCAGTTGAGCCAATATGCTTTTCCATGCCCCTGCCCCCAGAGGAGTTTCCCAGTCTCCCTCTGAATTCATTGGAGAATGCTTAACCTTTTAAAAGCTCGATCATCTGGGAGCTCATTATTAAGACTCGGACTTCTGAAAGATTTATTCTGCTTGGAAAATAATCATCTGTAGGCAGCTAATTCCTCTTGCCAGTTCCACTCCCCCTTTGCTCCCTGCTCAGTTTTCACCTGTAATTTTCCTTTCTTGTGTCCCCCTAATTTGGATGTGTCCTCTGAGGTCTTAGGAAGTCAGAAATTTTCATTTGGATTGAAGTTAAAGTCCCTAAGTGCCTTCTAGCATCAGACATCTATGTGTCATATAGCAGTAGTCCTGAGACAAAGGAAAAATAAACATTGGAGGCCACACTTACCTGTTCCATAAATAAATACAATTTTTTTTGGGGGGGTGAGGGAAAATTATTTTGGTTTTGCAAGTCCTTTGAAATCTGTCTGCATGAAACATCTGCTGCATCATATGTCAGAAGAGGAGGCCAAAAGTAATAAAGCATTTCATTACTGTTTAATAACATAGTGATTAGCAAATGTCTTATGCCCATGGGAGATTGAAATTTGATTAATAGATTAATTGCAACCTGTTCCGGTTGTGATTGCAGGTGTAAGTTTCTATGGATGTTGCAGACTCCCTAAGGACTGATGTTATAGGTGTAGTTACACTTACTTTCATGTTCTTAGTTAAAGAATCAAAACAGGAAAAATCAGTCTGTTTCTATGAAAGGAAATTTTTTTTTCTGATTTTCAACAGAGATCTCCTGTGCTGCCCCCTGAAAAAGAGAATGGCTATTGTCTCTGAAATCATAGGGCTGCCTTTTAGTAAATACTTTTCCTTTCAATTATTCGTCTTCCTGCACTTTATTTCAATGCTTTAATGGACTTAAACCATCTCTCTAAGTTTCAGACCTAATTCTGTTTTTCTAACACTATAATTCCTACTGCATCTGGCCTTGCTGCTGGCAGAGCGCAGAGCTGCTGTAGAAGTGAAATGAAGAACTGAGCTGTTCATCAGGTCATGATATTTGAAACAACCACTTGAAAATGATTAAGTGAATTTCAGGTTATGGTCTAGAAGTGACATGATGCTGGAACTCAATTTGCATTCCAAGTTTAGTCTCAAGCTTCCTGAGCTGGCAGGAATTTAGAGATGGCATTAAGTCTTTGAGAGGCTCTCAAACTTCACTTCCATTCAAAGAGGTAGTGACGACTTAACAAAAAATCTGCCTTCCACCCTTCAGTTAACTGCTGAGATACAGGGAGAAAATGAAAGAACAGTCAGAATTTTTTCTTCTGTTCTTCCAAGAGATTGAGGGTATGTCCTCTTAAAAGCACAAATAAACCATTTCTGTCTCCAGTTATAGGGAACTGTGTGTAATAGCTGTGTGAAGCTCAAGATTTGTGCCTCAGGACTGTGTCCTGCATTGGTAAGAGCAGGCTGGAGATGCCATTGCTGACTGCCTTAGGAAAGAGTTAGGAAGTTCAAAGCATCTGTTCCTTTTGCAAGAAGGGATGCAGTGCCTGAGCTTATCATGGGCAGTAATGCAACGAAAAAAAATTAACAGGGCGGAACAAGGTGCGTGTTGGTACCTCAGATTTTCATCCAGTACGTCTTTGTCAGCATGCTCATTGCCACATGCTTGGGGTTCAAATCTGTGTAGTTCTTTAAGGGGCTAATGAAGTCTAGCCCACGTTTTTGGTGGCTTTGTGACTTTTTGCCTCACTCATTATTCTTGAGTGCTTTAATTGCAAGCACGTTTTTTTCCTCTTGCTGCCCCTGTCCGCACTGTAATTTCAGTAGAGCTGTAATAAATCATGGGTTTGCAGGTTGGGAGTGTGTGCTGGCAGCCCCACCTACGCTTGCCTGAAGCCTGCGCCTTTGGCTTGCCCTGGCCGGGCCCCAGTTCCAGCCCAGCACCCTCTGCCCACTGGCCTCTTCAGGCAGGTCCCGCCTGCTGCTGCATGCGGAGCCAACGCTTTTTGCCCTGATCTGTACCCGTGCCAGGGCTGAAGGTCGCTGCGCTCAGTAATAAATTTTGGCTAGAATACAGCTGACACACACGTTTTGTGCCTCTGATTCTTTCTGGGTGTTCGCAGGCCAGTGTTTCAGAAACATTTTGTGGTACAACCCTGCTGTGTGTCTCCATCGTTTGTTGCTTCAGAATCTTAATTATCAGATATTTACATGAGGACAAATAGTGGAAAGTTTGGCAACGTTGTGGAACTTGGTAGAGAAATGAAGCTGGTTTTGGAGCCCTTTCATTGCTTTTAGTTTTGTAGTAAAACAAAGCGTGATGCAACTGCACTTGTCTGGGTTGCACAAAAAAGCACGCACAAGCAGTCTGTATCTTGGACCTCCATCGCCTTCCTCCAGTTACCCAGCTTGCGTGACACAGTGCACCTGAATTCTTCATTCTCATGTTGTATAGGCACTTGGCATTTGGGTTTTCCCTTGTGTGAGGGTTGGGATTCCTATCAGTGGCAGGCAGGGTGCGAGGGAGGCGTGTGTGTGGGTTTTTAAAGCAGCAAGTCTGTATTTATGCTGTAAACTGCTTATGGCTATCACTGACTTTTTTTAATGTTTATTTTCTTAGGGGAGCCCTGAACATTAACAGTATATTAATTGGTATTGTATGTACATTTCTAGGATTTTTTTGGATTATAGAAGTCAAAGTGCTTTTCTAAATGCTAACCCTCAAGCCTGCCTCTCTGCTCGTGCATGTGTTACACATTGGTAGAGGTTGGAGCAGGACAACGTATCTGGACTTCTGACCCCTGTGTCAGGCCTGCTGGGCTGCAAGTATTTAACCATCACCGATGGACCAGGACTAACTGGGTGTCGGTTGTTGTGCATTGCAGCTCTTGGTACGTTATAGATACAGATACCTAATAAACAGTGTTTATTTGTTGGTATCATCCTGTATTTCTGGATTAAAGGTTGGGGTTGTATGAATTTGAGACTAACAGGTGTGCTAAAAACAGAGACCTTCCCAAATGAGATCTGTTGGAAGTATGTTGTGACTGGCAGGAAAGGGAGGCTGGGGATTTGTTTTAATCCATACCTTAGATTTAAATGAGGAAAGCTGTGTTCCCTGTCTAACATTTATCTCTGCTTGAAATGGCATGCCTGCAAAATGCCCGCTTTCCATGGGTGGCAAGCTGTTGATGGCTGGTATAGGCATATTCTCAGCCCGGACCTCTATAGTTAAGCCCCTTCTGCACTGGTTTTTATTCCAAGGACTGATTTATTTCAGTGATAGCTTGGGACAAGAGAAGAATGTAGGAATTAGCCTTTATTCTGTAAAATGACTTAATTACCATATATCTGAGAAAGGCAGGTAGTTCTGTAAGCCATAGAATAATTTCTGCACTACTTCTGCTGACAGCAAGACAGTGTTAAAAGGTGCCTTATGATTGATGGTGTTTGAAATGCACCTTTAGAGGGATGGGTATGGCAACTTCAGGAATTTTTAGAGATGTTCATTTTACAATCTGCTTTCATTTTACAGTCTGTCCAGTTAAGCTTAGAATAAACCAGACATACTAGGATAGGAGCTGTAGTAATAATATAGTGAAAATATGGTGATATTGGTGATCCCACTATCCCTTGGTAGGCTATCAGATGCTATTTCTGTACCATAGGCATCTTGTTGGGGACCATGATGGTTTCCTCTGTGGTCTGGAGCGAGCTGAGTCTAGGCAGTATGGCTTGGAAGTTGTGCAAGCAGCTGTTCTCTGCAAGGCATCAAGTGTAACTAGCCAGGATCTCGCTGAAAGACCTCTGTCAGCATGTGCCTGCTGCCCAGTGCTTGGAGTCCAGCCTTTTTCTTGCAGTAGGAGATGGTTGGGATAAAGAGGCGTCCTCCTGCCCTATGAAAATGCTTTCAATTTCTCAAGGTCTCGGCCTGAGCCTGTTTTCTGGGCAGGCTCAGCAGTGCGGCAGGTGAAGGTGAGCAGAGGTGACTAGTCATTCATGCTGTGGAGGTGGAAGGAAGCAGGGGGCTGGGAAGCAAGGCCTGCTGCTTCATCACTGCCTTCATGCCTCCCACTTGAAACTAGTATTTCCCAAACTCTGCCTGGCTCAGGAATAAGAAATGTGGTAGAATGGAGAAGAATATGATGAAAGTGGGAGAAAGGATGAAACTGTAAACATGACATGGAAGAGGAGGCAGATTCACCTCTGCTGCTGCAAGATTTCATGTGACCATTATCTCCATTTTCTGTCTTTCCAACCTGATGAAAGAACACATGATACTGAGCTTCAGCATTTGGAGATACAAATAAGAATAAAAAGAGAGAAGAATAAAAATTAGTTCAAAAACGGCAAAAAATGAGAATTAACTTCAGTTACTGGCCTCAATTTAAGCAGATCCCTGCCTTTCCATCAAAAAGATACCCTCTCTTAAAAGGACAAGGTATACACAATCTTACCTGTTACAAGAACCAGGTTACATCTCTAGTGTGACACAAGGAGAAAAAAAATAATTATAATTTCTCCCATTTCATCTGCTTTGAATGTAGTCCTCAACCTTGTAACAGCTTCAGAGAGGCATTTCAGAAGAAAAAAACAACCAAGTCCACCCCACCACCACCCCCAAAAACCCCACCCACTTGAACTCAGTGCAAACCAGTGCACCCTTAGCTAAGGAAACAGAGGAATTCTCTTTTGAACTGGATCCAGGTGTTATTTCTACACATCGTTGGGTATATTTTGATAATGTTGTGCTGCCATGAGCTGGACAAAATCTCCCACCTTCAGTCCAGTTCAGGAAGATACAGCATCATCTGATGGCACAGTCATTTTATGCCCCCTTGGAAGACAGGGTGGAGTGGGCAAAGATCCATGTTTGGGGTGGTGAATGCAAAATGGCACAGCTCTAGAAATCTCTGGATGGGGAGAGGAGGGAGTGTGTTGGGGGGAGGCGATGGTTATCTTGGTCTGTAATAGCAGATAACCGTAGTGAGGCAGAAATGATCTTGCTTTGGTGGTTTTATATTGTCTGCACTATTAACATAGTTATGAGAAATTAAGGTTGTAACCTTGGAGAGAAGGCATGAGTCTTCATGCATGAGCTTTATTGAACTCAGAAATCTGATGTTGTCTTGGCAATCTTTAAACAAACCTCTAACCCTGATGAGCAACCATATTTTTCCAATACAATGAACAGATGTGAGCAGTCTGGGCTAGGAAAGTTGTCCTCAGAAGTGATGAACAGATTTCTGTCACATTGGGGTTGCTTCAGAAGTTGGTGAAGGGCTCAAACACACTAGTCATAAAGTAGTCCTCTTGGAGCGGTGTGTCAGCACCCCCTTGCCTTCCGGGTGGAGAAATATATTGTAGCTGAAGAAATCAAACTGCGACGGAAATTTGCCAAGTAATCTGTTCACAGTCCCTGTTGGTTTGCAGCTTCTTGAAGGAAAGTGTGCTGCAGGAGCTTTGTTTTGGCTCGAACAGAGATACCTGCTGGGTCCTCTTTCGTGGCAAGGCTGGCGCTGAAAGGAGTTGGTTTTTTTGGTGCTTACTAGGCCTGATAGATTCATTCAGTAACAAACCTTTCCCTTGATGTGGATGGATGGGAGAACACGAAAGAATAGTAACTTCCTCTTTGAATCTTTGACTTCACATCCATCTCTCTTGGAAGACAAAAATTATGAACTCAGGATAAGCATGAGCTTTATGTGTTTCATCCACTCGGTATTTTGATTGTGCACTGTCAGCCTTTCTTGTCAGAATGTTTTGAAATGGTTTTAGTCTGCATTATATTTAGACATGTGTTTTCTCTCTTGTGCTTGGTGTAGGACATCTGTCACTGTTCACTAAAGGTTCCCTGCTTATAATCGGATATTTTTCCACCCAGTGCATTTGTGCACCGGCAATTAATAACCCACATTATAATGCAAAAAGGCTGTTACTTATTTAAGATGTATACAGGGACATACATGGTAAAGTGAGACTACTTCAAGTATTCATCTGAAGAAAAAATGAGTTCTTTCAATCATCAGTCTGTTACATGAACATCAATAGCTGTTCCCCTGCCACATCCAATTCAAGCCTCGAAGCTGTTTGAGTATTTCCAGCCTTAACTCCACCAGGGAGTGGTGTTTGGAAGTCAGCTTGGTTTTAAGATGGCTGAAGTGACTATTCCACTAAGGTGACAGCTTGAATTTGATTCCCCCTGTCTAGTCACAGGATGCAGGAGATATAGGTTACTGTGTAACTGGTTTATGAGTATTAGCACCTCTTGAAGCACTGATTGTGCAGCTGCAGCAGATGGTCAGGATGAGAGGCGAAGGAGGTGGATCAGTGGAAGGCATCAAAGTGGGCACAGGCTGTGCTTGTGCTAGGGTGAGTTACCAGAGTATAAATATAACTTCAGCATAGCATTAGAATAACATTTGCTGATTTTTTTTTTCCCAGTGTATTCTACCCGTGTATGCATAGTAATTTAAAAAGCATGAAGTGATAACCTGACTTAAAGCATACGTGAGTATTTTAAGGAGCTAGTAGAGATACTGCCAAAATAATATTTGCACATTAATGCTTACTGTATTCATGCTTCTTCCAGTAATTCTACAAGTTAAAAGCTATTATTCCCACCTCACAGGGAGGAAATTACTTGCCTTACGTTGTGGTGTGAATTTCTGGTGGAATTCGATTGAGGTGCTGGAACTTGCAGTCGTGGGTTCAGTTTTTAATAACAGTGTTAAGTGCTGTAAAAGCCAACTGGAAAAATTAATCTCTTATGATAATTGATGTTTCAGTGACTGATGGGCTCTAGAGCCGTTCCTGCTTTGGCTTGCTATTTGAAATCTGCCCCGGGTTGCAAGGTCCAGAGAGACACCACACAGCCAGCAGTGGTGTGCGGTCCTTCTGTCAGCCTGAAGTCTGAACTGCGCCACCCATCACAGGAACCCCAGCTGTCCCTCTCAAAACTGACTTCTTTTTGATAGCATTTAATAACGAATGATTTAGTGGAGAATATTTGAGCTCCTGTTCTTACCAGGAGAACACTTTTCTCTGAGATTTGAGGCTTACTGATCAGGTTATGCCCTGAAGCCTGTATTCCTCTTTCACAAATTCACCCCTGGGATTTCAGGAGATACACAACAGCATCAAAGATCTCTCCTGGCTTTCTCTTAGTTTCTCTCTTCATCCTTCGGGCCATAATAGGCCTTTCTTGGTATGCACCTAACTGACTTAGGATTTAATCAGTTCAGAAGCTGGCCAGGCTCAGGGAAGGACTTGCTTTCTCCTTAACTGCTAGCTGGGTAATTGCCAATTGATAATTGTGTGAGGTGTCACTCCTGTTTGTAAAGACCTGGCAAATGCTGTAGTATTTTTTCAGTCAGCGGGTGGCAGGCATGATAGGATTAATGATAGTGCAGCCTATATAACACTTTCTTTTTTTCCTTATATGGCTTAGAGGAACTGAAAACAGAGTTTGTAGCCATGTTAACATAAGAAGCTCTGAGTGGTTCTTGCAAAGTTCCTTAAGCTTTAATCATAGTGATAGGCACCGTACCGTGACCCTTTGATACATAGAGTGGGAAAGCATTATTTTGACAGCAGCACTGCACAAAGTAGGTGTTAGCTTTGTGCATTTAAGTATGATGGGCAAAGAATTTTCTTCCCAAATGTTCCTGAAGTTGTCTGGGTTTAATGGTGCTGCTAGCATCAGTGTTTAGTGTATTGGTCCTGGCCAGTTAGGATGTACAATTGGCAACCCTGTGATCCAAGTAAAAATTGGAATACCTTCTGTTTCTGAAGCTGTGGGTTGTATAGTAATTGAGGAAGGAAAAACAATGACGTGTAAATGTGACCATAGGAGAAAGTAGCATTGTAGCAACAGTTGTGGAATGAAGTATAACAAACATAACTGTGCTAATTTTACTTGCTTGTTTTTATTCATACCTGCAATTCGACATTTCCCTCATTTTTATGTGTTAGGCTATAAGATCCCTCATTTGTGGGCTCAGTTACACTGTGTATTGCAGTAAAGTCCCCAGTTTATCATGCATGTAATAAACCGATTTGATTTTAACAGCGTTTTCAGGTTGATATGAAATGGGAAATAACACTGTTGTTCTGTCTGCCCAAACCCAGTTTAAACCTTGGTTGAAGAAAAGTGGAAACTGAATTGCCTGCTTAATTTCAGGTGCTTTTTGTTGGTATTGCAAAGAGAATAGTAGGGGAAATGATATTCCATCATAAATCTGTTTTGCAGTGTGGAGGAGGGCGGGTGTTTAGGTGGAACTGTTGTGTTTACTTTTCTGTTGTTACCATTATTTCTACAGTAGGAAACGGGGATGGGCTGATATATTCTATTACCATAAGATCAGAAAATAAAATGAAAATGTCTTGCCTTCTACCACTGAAACTTCAGTAATCTCCGTAGGTAATTCTTGGATTTTGTGGTGGATTTGTGGACCTCTGTTTTAGATGGAAAATGTACTCAAAGATGTCAATATTCTCAGTGATAAAGACTGTAATAAATGTGTGAAAGCTGTTGTTTCTTTACACTGAAGTTGATCTTTGGTTCCTTAGTTTTAGCAGCTCCTGTATCTGCATATTAAGGTGTTTATTACAATAGTCCTAACTTGCTGAGAAAGAGTTTTCCTAATTGTTTGGTTTTTTTCTCTTTTGTTCCAGAACCGAGAGCTCCAGATTATGAGGAAGCTGGATCACTGTAACATTGTCCGATTGCGTTATTTCTTCTACTCTAGTGGAGAGAAGGTAAGAATGACACACAGGGAAGTGCTTCCCAGTAACTGTCTGGGGTATAACTGAGCTGTTTGAATTTCTGGAGGCAGGAGTATGAAGATAGTAGACATGATAATGTTGAGAAGATGCAGTACAGGTGCCCAACAGGTCATGTTATAGCAAATCGTTTTCAATATGGAAGTGTGTGGTCCATGAGGAACAGTGTTCTTTTGTGTAGCACAACAATAAGGTACGGATTTGGACATGCACTGCCTCTCTTTTAATAGAGCACAGACAGGCTTCATTTGCATGTTCTAGGGCCACACTTCCATATGTGCAGTTCTGTTTTCTTAGAATTCAGCGTTAAGCACTCTAAATTTAAAGCACTTAGGTGACTTGACCCAGTCCCTTCACATTTCTGTCCCCCTTCCTTGTGTGTCTGTTCCAGATACAGACTGAGTCTCAAAGCCCAGAGGAAAGAATAATGTATGATTTACGTGATTGTAGTGTTTGTCAGAATGCTTGTGCACCAGAATAAGGAGCAAATAGGTGGATTTAATAAATCTCAAGGACACTGCCACTTACATTTTCTTTCAGTCTAGGTATAAAAATGCCTTGTTCTGTTTAAAAAAAGTGTCAAAAGGGTATTTTTTTAATATGAAGTTACAACAACTTCCTTACCTATGTATGTATCAGCATTTTAGGAATCGTAGGAGAATTCAGGATGAAATGGACCTCAAGGTGGCATCTGGTCCAACCTTATGATTAAAGCAGGGTCGTGCATGAAGTCTTTTTTTAAAAAAAAGTTTTAAGTTTTTCTGGCTCTTGTGGGCATAAATGTAAACCATGGAAATGGGCTCGATGCCCTTCAGAAGTGCCTCTGATATTTTTATATGTAGTTACATATATTTATATAAATTATACTTAGATAATAGTTTATATAAATGTTGTAATTTTTCAGTTTTCAAAGCTGATTGCAACCTTAGTTAGCTGCTGGTACACACGTGTCCTCAATGCATATCAGGACTGTATACAGAAGCTGATGGCTATGGGAAAGCCTCAAACTGCTGTTATCACCAAGTGGGTCAGCAGAACCAGAGAGGCAACTCACCTGTTTCATGGTCTTAGGCACTAGAGAAGGAGCGGACACCTCCAGGATGTGTTGATGGTGGAAGGTCGCTGCAGTCTTGTGCACTGCACAGAGGGGTAATTGGAGGAGGTCTGTTGTTACCTCTCAGAGGTTTTTGGTGGGGGAACCTGGCCCTGTGCCTTGCTTGTGCCTATGCAAAGCCACTTCACAGGACTCAAAGAGAAAAGTGATTTCTAAAATTTTTTTTCCCTGTTTTTTTGGGCAGGGAGATCAGCCCTCCCTCCTTCACTCCCTCCCTTGGTGAAGATAGCATGTATTTCCAGTGTTTAATGTCCATTGCTGGTTTTGTGCAGTGTAGTTTTTTAAAACTATATTGTGCTTATTTAGCATATAACTGGAAATTCCTCAAATAGCATTGAGTACAGTAAGGGAAGTACTGTGAAGGAGGGCTTCATTTGGGTTTTTTATGTGCCTTTTTAGTCAGCTTGTTCCTTTGCCAGAGTGAAGTAGACTTTCATCAGACAAGCAGAAGACAACTGTCTCACGGGTTTCAGAAACCTGCAAACAGTGCAAGTGTTAAAACTTCTCAGGACACTGTTCAAGGAGCCTTTGTGTAACAGTAACTTGACTAAAACTCTGTTGGAAATCTTTAACTTGATGTTAGCCCGACGCTGGATTTTCCACTTTGCTGTTTGAACTCCACGTGGCTGGTTCTTGGCAAAGCTAGTTTTGTTTTTAAAAATGCAGTCTCCATCCGTGACCAGTGAGTCTTAATGCTTCAGTGAGAAGCTTGCTTTCAAATTCCTTTCTGCTCTTTTCTCTCCATGCCCCAATCTGTCCTTTTGCGATTTCCCCTGCTACCTTGTTGCAAAATGGGACAAATGTGAACTAGTCCCTAGGGCAAAGGTGCACCCGGCAGAACATCAGCAAGGTAATGTTGCAGTTCAGGTTGCAAGGTCTATTTGCAGTTCAGTACCAAATGATACATAATTGGCTTGCAAGTATTTCCATGTAGGTGGCAGCATGTGAAGATTACCTGTAGGTGAGTTTAATGGCTGCCATTTGGGAAAAGCTCTAGAGAGTAGCAAGCTGGTGTTCTGAAGCTCATCTAGGAACGAAGAATAACATTACTTCTTATGGTTCTGTTAGTTGGGGAAGCAATAACATCGACTCCTTCACGCTACTCTTATAATCAGATTGGCTTTTTGGAGAGTGGAGGAAAAGGCAAAATAGTCTGAGGTCCCATCTGATACCTGGGAAGGACACCTAGGGAGCAGTTACAGACTTAGATGCTAGGTACACAGAGCTTTATATAAAGTGATTCTGGAAGCCAAGTGCAATGGGAAGAGTAATGTAAAAATCCAAGGAATGTATAGTAGAAAATGCATAGAGATGAGTGGGGCTTGCAGTTGTTGTCTGTCTTCATGAATAGCTTGGCATAAACACAGAGTAATGGCTGTGGACTGTTAATTAACTCAAGCCTAGCAGTGATGGGAAAATTTCAGAGGTAACTATTATACTGATGATCCCTTTAATGAAGTAGTTCACCGATGGACATAATTTTGATATCTGTATATATGAAGCATTCTCTTGCATAAAGGTTTTCATGCTGCTGTAATTATTCCACGTGTTTGTTCCAGCTGGGGCATTCCTTGGACTTCTCCCTCCCAGGTGCTTGACACCAGGGTCTCTGAGCTCAGAGACTTTTCTTTCTTTGTTTTTTTGGCTGTTATCCAAGAAGCTTAAATCTGTCTCGAGATGGAGGTACCTCAAAGGATTTCTCCAAATCCAGTCAGACTGGCACTCTTTGAAAGCCATAATAGGCACTCTAGCTCATTGTAATCACGAGGCATTTCTAGGCACTGGGCAATGTTAGAACTTGCTTTCTTCTAGCAAAGCAAGGGGTTTAATCCTGGTTAGAAGTCTGGAAACAACCGAAAGTAACATTAAATGGAAAAAAACAATTCTAAATAACACTAGCCAGTAAAACTATTCCTTAGCTGCATCAAAGTCGTAGCTAGTTTGTTGAGATCTGGACCCCTCTAGCTTTTCTAGGGGCTATCTATGCAATTGATTAAAATGTTTGAGCTCCCCAGTTCTTTTTCCTTGTGATGAACTCTCCTTTTTATGTCTCCTATTCACTTAAACTTCCGTCCTGCTTTTGCCGAAAGCAGTCCAGCGTTAGCAGCACGGAAATCTTGTGTCAAACAGGGCTTTGATTTCTTCTCCCTTGTTTTCTGGGACTGGGTGACTCCCTCTTGTCTGAACATCCACGAAATTGTATTGCCTTTATATAGGTATGCCCTATATAAAGGTGCATGTATATATGTGCATACATGCATGCACATGCATATATACCTTATATATATAAAAGTTGTTTTTAGTACTGACTGCGTATTAATCATGTTTGACTAATGATTTCTAATTTGAGAGCTCAAAGCCAGCATGTAATATATATTAATATGACAGTTGACAGGCGTGGCATTCAGGTTGCTTCTATAAACTATTTCCTCCTCAGTTCTTTATTTTTGTAAGTTTATAGATGTTTGCCAGACCTGTTGGATAACCCAGCTCTTTCAAAAGACGCTTCTTTCATGAATTTGCCAGAATTAGATGCTGATTTTTTTTATTTTTAATTTTTTTTTCCTGAGGCTGTATGAGATCTCTGTCAACAGGGCACTGACTTTTGTAGCTGTAACATGCTTTTCAGTAGTCCAAACCCTCTAATTATGACTGGTGGAATCAACCATAGGGGAAGGAAGAAACAACAAATAATGGGCTGGGTTTGTGTATGGAGGATTCTTTTGGTGGAAGTAGTCACAAGGGGTTTTTTCCATGTTGTATTTCTCTAGGTAATCCTTGGAGAAAATGGGCAGGATTACAGGACTAGCCAACTCTGCTGTGTTTGATAGGTTTGGTATTCTGCCTTAGGATAAGGTCTTTAACGAGATGCTTGGTTAGCCTGTCAGTTTGTCACTGGGTGATTGGACTGTATTGGAAGGCATACATTTGTGCTTTGATTTTCGCTACTTTTCTGTGACTTCGGGGACTGTCTTGCATTTTGGCATGATAAATTAATTGTTGATTTACTGGGGCAGGGGATAAGGAATATGTCTTGTTGTCTGTCCTCTTGAGCCTAATTCTGCTGACAATTTTTTGAGCTGTGCTCCAAGGGAGAGTTGACATGGACATATACCATATAATCCCTCTTACTCCTCTGAGTGTATTCTCTTTTTGTTTTATAGCACAACCCAACTTCTTAAATCAGTGGCTGCTGTGTAAAATTACTCAGCTGTGTAAAACCTGAAATAAGTTCCTTCTTGCCCCCCATCTCTATTTGTGGTTTAGGTCTTTCCTTGTGGTATTTCATAACTGTTGGGTTTTCTTGTGTTGGTGGTTTTGAGTGTTTGGTAGTCTGATCTATGCATATCCATTCCCAGAAGAGGAAGAGAAGTCACCAGAGAGATTTCTTCCTGCATCATATCATCTGTAGAAATAAATACAGTTTGTTGAGTAATTGCATCTCTGCTTATGTAATTTTTCTCTTCCACTTTAAGGTGGCTCGGTATTCAGAGGAGTCGAAGCATATGTAGAAGCACAGAGATCACAAATGGGCAATATGCTGACTATTTTTTGGAGGCTGAGCTTGCCTTACTGCATGCTCTAATTGATTTCTAGTCTTCCTTAGCCTTAGCTGTAAGGGCATGCAGCCAAAAGTCCATGCAGACTCAGGATGGAAATTTACTCCTACAGACTTAGACTGAGGTTTAAAATAAATGTGCAGGAGATAGTTTACAGCAGCTTATAGATGCAGCTCAGCATGTATCTCATGCGTGCTTTGGCAGCAGTGTATGAAACTGCAATGAAGAAATTTGGAAGGAGGGAGCAACTGGCTGATTCACAGATCTGGGCTACGCTGAACAGTTCATGTTTCTCCAGGTTCATTTCCCTGTTAGGAAGAGAGAGAGCCTGCACTTTCAAAGAGACCATCAGCATCCTTTCTTTTGAGAGTGTTCAGGTTCCTCATGTAAGGACCATGAGTTCTGTTCCCTGTTAAAACGGAGCACTTGTAGTTGAACCGTTTGGTTTCTTAAGTGAAATTATTTATATATTTTTTAAAAGTAATTGCAGAAATCATTCAGTTGACAGACCCCTGAGCCTAGTTTCGAATGGACAGACCCTGTGTGAATGTTTTGCACCAGGCTAGTAATGTGCTGAAGGGCCATCACCAGAGATGAATTAAGTCACCACGATCCATTTAATCCTTGGCAGATCTGCTGTGCTGTCCATGAAGGAGCAATTAATGCCAATTATGAGGAGTTTTGTGATGTTGATATCTCTGTAGTCCTTGCCTGAGGCCTGCCAGGCTCATTTCAAAAAGGGCACTAGTCATCTGATAATGATTATCAGTTACTGTTGTCAGGGCTCACAACACGCTGGGAATCTCCTTACTTGTAGTTATGATCAGTCTCTGGTTTTGAAAAGGTTACGTTAATAGAAACAGCCGTTTTGTCTGCCTGTGGTAGGGCTTTACAAGAGCCGAGTAGGCAGCAGTGGCTAGATCCTCAATGTGGTAGATGTAGGTTCCTATTCCCACTGCTCTGTAGACCAGTGGACCGTCCAGTATGTCCAGTCAGTCATTCTTCTGTTCTCAAGTCATTTTCCTACCAGCTCTAGGCACTGTTCTCATCCATGTTGGATATCTATTGGGAAAGCAGCCTGCATTGTCTGTCTTGAGGCAGGTGTAGTTTGAACCATTATCATGTATTGCCGAGCTTGCTGTCATAGATATATCTCAATTCAGGAATTTCCAGTTGGTCTGGAAGGTAGGGTACAGGCATGAAAGTAGTGGATCTCCGAAGACTCAGCTTTTTGTTTTCATGGTAAGGTATACCTGACAGCTCAGTGAACCCAGCATTATGTGTCCAGATCTGGGGCCCCCAATACAAGAAAGATGTGGAACTGTTGGAGAGGGTTCAGAGGAGGGCCACAAGGATGATTAGAGGGCTGGAGCATCTGCCCTACAAAGAAAGGCTGAGGGAGCTGGGCTTGTTCAGCCTGGAGAAGAGAAGGCTGCAGGGGACCTCATTGCAGCCTTCCAGTAGCTCCAGGGAGCATATAAACTGGAGGGGAATCAACTTTTTAAATGGGTAGATAATGGCAGGACTAGGACTAAAGCTAAAGGAGAGAAGGTTTAGATTAGATACTAGGGGGAGTTTTTTGAAGAGATAGTGGTGAGGTGCTGGAACAGGCTGCCCAGAGAGGGGATGGATGCCTCGTCCCTGGAAGTGTTCAAGGCCAGGTTGGTTGGGGCCCTGGGCAACCTTGTGTAGATCCAGGCCTGGAGGTTGGTGGCCCTGCCTGTGGCAGGGGGGTTGGAACTGTGTGATCCTTGGGGTCCCTTCCAACCCAGACCATTCTATGATTCTGTGATTATCTGTTAATTTTCATCTTCCAACAGAGTTATCACCAGCCTATGGCACAGTCCCTGCTTGTGAGCTGTGTTTCAGATTGCCACAGATGACCTGTGTCAAAGATCACAAAATCAATCACATCTTTTAGAAGTTGGGTGTCTGTTTCCAACTTCATATAAACACTTCTTGAAAATACAGCTAAAAGCTTAAGGAATTTACAGGGCATAAAATAAACAAGAACTGGCAGGGATTCACAAATTTGCTTCATTAGTGATCTTTTTCTTTGCTGTGGTGTCTCTTTGGAGGAGAAAGCTGTCAGACAGTGTCCCCTCCCTTTTTTCTTTTTGTTTTTTTTTCCTTCAGTGAAGGGGAAAGGCTTAGTGCATCACCTAAGAACTTAGACTCTTCCAGTGATCAAAGGCAGACGATGCAAACCAGCTGTCTCAGAACAAGATCCAGGAAACTTCTTAAACATTATTTATATGGGGAGGCTTGACTTCTGCCCTTATGCTACCATCACAGCTGACCCAGACTGTGTTATGTTGAAGAATAATGAGCATTATAGAACAAGTTGATGATTTTTGATAGGTAAAGGAACAGAAGGCTTGGGACAGATGTAATTTTTCAAACTCTTTTGTGAACAGTGAGGGAAGAGGAAAGGATATATTTTACGCAACATTTGCAGAACTGATAGAAGGTGCTGCTGTCTTTTCAAACACTGAAGTTGTCTTCAACTGCTCTTTTTTTCCCCTGGAGTTACCTGTGTGAAACTGCAGCTATACATCTGGGCTTATGTTTCCTTTGCTTTGGTGGTGGCCACAGCTCTGTTTTGATACAGATGTTGTTGTAAACAAATTGCAGGTAAAAGCAGGCACACGTGGCCACTGGATGTCACCGTTCCTTCATAGAAATAAGGTCGGATGCAAGACTTTTTGCATTTTCAAAATTTTCTAGTGTATCCTGGCCACTCAGTAGAGTAGCTGCATGTTCTTGCTTCTTCTTTGAAAGCAGTTCCAAAGTCTTTGTATCTTTAATGTACTATGTCAGCCTTCAAGATAAGAGAATGAAGGGTGGGCCTGTCATGGTGCTTGATTAAGGGTTATGTGCACATGTATGCTGGTTGTAGCTTTAAGAAAAAGTAAAATAATCTTTTTTTGGTCTTTTGAATCTAAGGCATAAACCTTGTGTGTTGTCTAAATCTAGATGGCTGAGCCAAGGTGAAGGCCATACCTTAACCTCATGCTGACACCCTGTTGTTTAAATAATGTTCTCCAAAAGAAGGTGTAATCCATGTGAAATGCTAAAATCTGTTTTCTTGCTTTCCAACTCCAAGTGAAATCCTTCATCCCTTTTTGACAGAACCCTTGTGTACCTGTCATCCTGTCGGTAACTGCTCTGTGTGTAGCACCTACCTCTGAAACATCATTGGTGGGGTGCTGTCAGGCAGCAAAGAAAACGTGATCCCCTTGAGTAAACTGACTGGCTTATTTTCCTCATATAGCCCCCCTAGTAATGCCTTGGGATAACTTCAATATGAAGTCCATTTTGGAGGCATATTTCTTAATTTTAGGTTTATTGTGTATCTGTGTGCTTTCAGCTTGAATAGGCTGGCGAAGCAAATTTCCTCTGAGTACGTTTCCACACTTATTTCTCTAAAGGCAAAGTCCATCTCCCCTCAGTTGCACTCATCAGAGATGAAAACTGAGATGATCATGTTCATCACCCTTTCCAGGTGCTGACCAGTACATTAAATCACCCTAGAAGAATGAGTGCCCAGAATGGTTCGTTAACCCTTTTTACCCTGTTATGTGCTACTGCTCAAAGAAATTTTCCTTAGAATCCGGGTAGGACTCAGCAGTTCAGGAGAAATTCTAACATCTTAGTAGATGCTGATGCCTTTCTTTTCAGAGTATGCCCTTGCTTTTGCCCTCAGTCTCCTGTCTGGCATGTATTACCTCACTGGCCTCTGTCATATTTTGGCCTCTGTATACTTGTCTTTCTCATGCCTATTATGGCATAGTTGGTGTTAATATTTACTTCCATGAAGTGTTTTCAACTGAAGTGGTGCCTGAATTGTTGGTTCTTGAAAGGTGCAAAGCAGTTCAGTGGCAAGGCCATGGTTACTTGGCTCTGTCTTGTTTTGGAGCACTGTTTGTCAAGTGAGGGTTTATCTGCCAAGTGACAAAAAGCAGCTTCTACGATCTGAGGCAATTGCAGGTACATGAACCACATTACTATCAAGTCAAAATCCTAATGAAGTATATTGATCCTGTATTTCAGGATCCGGCTCCCTGCCTTTCCCTGTTTTCTTTTTAAGGAGTACATGGCCATAACCTTAGCAGCGTGCACAGGAGAACATGGGTGCACATAATCATTTGACCTGCTGAGGAGAGATAGTAATCTGTTCAGTCCCGTGGTCTGTAAGGAGGAGTGAGCTACTTAACAACACCTTGTGTTTGCTTTCTGTCATTCATGTGACACAGCCTCCTCTAGTCCTTTCCATGCTCTGTAGGGGCATTTCAGTGGAGCTTCTTGACAGGTTATCTTAGTTGGTTCCCAGCCCAGTGATTTTGAAACAGCAGTGTGGAAACAAGTCACATGTGAAATACATGGTGAGGTTTGAAAAAGGCTTCCTGTAATGGAAAGATAAGCCCTGATCCTCTTGCTTGATCCTCAAGCAGTTGCCCTCATTTGGCAAGCTCTTTGAGCTAACCCTGTTTCCTATTGCAGTACATCTGGGTCACTGGAAAAATATGTGTTTGGGAGGAATGCATGAAGTAGGCAAACCAGGTTACATCATTCTTGGAGCTTGTCAGGCCATGACTGCTTTCTGGCTCATACTGAATCTTGTTCAGGGGAATCCAGGTAACTGAAGTGATATTTTCCTCCAGCTCATGCTCACAGAGAAGGGTGAGGGCGCTTAAAAACTGTATTCTGGGTGTCTGTCAGATTTGTGCTGTTATATCAGGAGGAAGAGGTAGGTCAGACCGCTTGAATTACTATTTTTAATTCATGGAAGTAGTCATTTAGGGCATTTGTGAAGTGGCAGTTGCTTGTGAGAGGAGTCGAATTCGCTACTTATGTAGCCAGTGCCTTAAGCCTTGCCTTAATAGTTGCATATTAAAGTTTTGAATACATCAGATGGTATGTGTTGGTTGGCAGAAAGGTGTTTGTGTGCCTTCAGGTTTTTTAGGTGATACTGTGTGATACATATGTTCACAGGAGCCACTGTGTGAGGTCTAGCAAGGCCAAGCACCAGATCCCGCACTTGGGTTGCAACAGCCTCATGCAACACTACAGGCTTGGGGAAGGGTGTCCGGAAAGCTGCCTGGTGGAAAAGGACTTGGGGATGTTGGTTTACAGCCAGCTGAACATGAGCCAATGGTGTGCTCAGGTGGCAAAGGCAGCCAGCAGCACCCTGGCCTGTATCAGGAATGGTGTGGCCAGCAGGACAGGGAAAGTGATTGTCCCCCTGTGCTCCGCACTGGTGAGGCTGCATCTCGAGTGCCGTGTTCAGTTTTGGGCCCCTCACTACCAGAAAGACATTGAGGTGCTGGAGTGTGTCCAGAGAAGAGCAACAAAGCTGGTGGAGGGTCTAGAGCTCAGGTCTTACAAGGAGCAGCTGAGGGAACTGGGGTTTTTCAGCCTGTAGAAAAGGAGGTTGAGGGGGAGACCATGTTGCTCTCTACAGCTCCCTGAAAGGAGGTTGTAGCCAGGTGGATGTGGGTCTGTTCTCCTGATCAGCAGGTGATAGGACAAGAGAAACCAGCCTCAAGTGGCACCAGGGAAAGTTTAGATTGGGTATTATGAAAAATGTCTTAACTGAAAGGGTTGTCAGGCCCTAGAACAGGCTGCCCAGGGGAGTGGTTGATTCCCCATCCCTGGAGGTATTTAAAGGATGCATAGATGTGGTGCTTAAGGACAGTGTTTAGTGGTGGACTTGGCAGTGTTGGGTTTACAGCAGGACACAACACTGTTGAAAGTCTTTTTCAACCTAAATGATTCTGAAATACCATGTGAAGCCTATATAGTTGAAGTACTGGGGGTAGCATGAAAACTCGTAAGAATTGGTGAGTGGGTGCAAAATATCTCTTCAACATGGATGCCTTGATCTTCTTGCGCTTCTGACATGCCATGCCTTTGAATTTGTCCTATTTCCATCAGAATGTAAAATAAAAATAAAAATAGAGGAAAGAAAAGTAAAACAAAGTTGATGTGAACTTAATGGAGTTCTGTAATTCTCAAACTCACTGTTGTGAAGTAGCATAGATGTGGTTTAATGATCATAAGTATTACTGGTTTACATGTCTCCTTTTACTTGTACTATGAGAGGATGATGAAATCACTGTAATTCCATTTCTCCTCATTCTTTTCTGTCTCCAATCTGTCATGTAAAACTTTTATACATGCAAACCTTAAATCCTCTGAATGAAAGTAATCAGCTTCAGTAATGGAGTACTCTTCACAGTGGCTTGTTATCAAGAAGACTTTTCCATTCTCCAGGAGGGAAGCATTCACCACATCAATCAGGTTATATCTATGCTGAATCAAGCAATTCATATTCTTGATACTGTTTTTTCTCTTGGTGTATAGGTTGTCTTACCAGGGATAAGTTACCTTTGATTTTTTCAGAACACTTATTTTCTGTATTTTGCAATTAATACCTTGAAAGCACTGATCTAGGAGATGGTGGTGGATTTTTATTGACTTGAAGTGAGTCAGGGAAAGAGGAACTCCCCTTATTGCATTAACCAAAGTGATAAAATACAAGTATGTCACTTCCTTGCATACACTTGTACATCTATGGATTTCCAGAGCTGTCTAATACTTATTCTGCGCTGTTGGTAGTTGTCCCTCGTGTGTCAAAAAGTTTGTTCCCCAGTCTGGTCCCCAGGTTCCTTCATGTTGTACCCAGTTCCTGGGATGGCACTGGGAGAGGCACCAGTATAGGCATGGTTTCAGAGGATGCTGCGTCTTGTTTATGTTGCAGAATTACAGTAAGAGAAGATACCAGTTTAGGCATTTGCTTAGTGCTGGTGCTGTTCCTGTCATCGTTGTTATTGTCATTTAAGCAATTTTTTATTTTTTAAGCATCATTTTGTAGGGAAGAGTGGTGTAGGCATGGCTTTGCAAGGTGACTTGGCTTATCAGGAGTTACTGGTAGGGGGGTATTATAATGTCCTGAAAATACAAGTGTTTATTTTCAAATAATGATGAACGGAGATCTTGGATTCTGAATCTTCAACAGCATGTGAAACAAGCAGTACTTGCATGTTGTGTGTCCAAAGTGTGCATTTCTCTGTGTGTTACCACTTGCCATTTGTTTACTTGTGGGAGACTGCTGCTCTTTGCTGAGGCAGGACAGAGCCAGGTGTGGAAAGCAGAGTACTGTAAGGGTAACACTGTGAGTGTGAGATGTTGAGTCACAGTAATACTATTAATTGTTATAGCTTAATGAGGGTGGGTTTCAGGTATTGTAATACACAGACATCCAGCTGACAGGGGACTCCAGTTGAAGACCTGGGAGTTCTGTACTGTTTCCATCTACATAAAGTCTCTTCTTCATAAAAAGATCTAGCTGTTCTTACAGCAAGCATAGGAGAGGTTACTTCTGGTTAATTCACCTGTCCTTAAAAAATAATTTTGCAGGTTGATATAGTTAATTATATTCCCCCTCCTCCCCCCTTAAATGTATTCACAATCCTGGTAAAATTTGCAGAGAAGACTGCGTTAAGATATGAGAAGTCTTTTTAAGACCTGTTCTACTGCTAAAAATTCTCAGTTCCACAATTAGGCACTATGTGATTACAGTACTTTGTAATCTAATTCGTCTTTGTTCCTTCTTTCCTTTGCTAATGTATTCAGTAACAGTGTACCTTATTATAAAGCTACATTCGTTGTGTTACTGTGCTTTGTTCACACAGACTTCTCACCCGATCCTAGGTATTAAATATGATACTCAAGTCTTTGTTTCTGCCTTGTTCTCTTTTGTGATGAATAAGTTCATATGTTTAAGTTGGAGATAACTGACACATCAAAATACATGTAAACAGAATGGTTCTAAATGTTCCCACTGCCTTACGGTCTACAAATGGTTCATATGTATTATTAATCCCTTAATAGTTAGGAGTTCAGTAAGATCAAGGTAATAGTTCTAAAAGATGTGGGTTTGTAAACTTTTTTTGATGTGTAGTTGGGGGGGGGGGGGCTTTGGGACTTCTAAATTTGCATTTTTGGGGGTTTTGATGAGTAAGGGACTAGTGGATTAATAGACCGCTTTAAATGATGCAGGTGTCACCTTGAGATATCTCCTAATGAAAATATTGACTGGGCAGAATGATTATATGCTTGTCTGCATTTATAATCAGAAGATGCCTTACGTTGGAGACCATGTTAATTCACATGACCATAAACATAAGTTTGACTTGAGTATCAGTGCACAAGTGCAAAGCCTAAAGGAAAGACAGTTTGGCAGCAGCTCACGCTCCCACTAAAGACATGTACTTAAAATGTCCACAGGTTTCTCATCCTGTTGGCTTCCCTGAAAGCTTTAATTGTACTTCATGCCCTAAATCTATTGCTGATAATTTTTTTTTCTCCTCTGTTCTCTTTCAGAAAGATGAGGTGTACCTCAACTTGGTGCTGGACTATGTTCCTGAAACAGTATACAGAGTTGCCAGACATTATAGTCGGGCCAAACAGACACTCCCTATGATTTATGTCAAGGTAAGTAACTGGCAGATGTAGTTAGATGAAAGAGGATGTTATGAGAGTAGACTTTGTGGATACCTCTTTTCTGACACAGTTAATTTTCTGACATTTTTAAACGTGCATATGTCTTGAGGCAAGAAAAAAAAAATTAGAATGATTATTTGTTATGGTGAAGGAAGAAGAGAGGTGAGAGGCTTAAAGCAAGCACTCCTGATTTCTTGCTTTACAAAAATAATGGAATGGGTGAGGGAGACCAAATGGGGGTGGGGGTGCATTTTGTTTTTTAAGGACTTAGAGACTGACACCAGCCAGATTAGCAGCTTCAGTTCGGTGACATGATGGAGAGACTACAGTGCAAAGTTCAGTAACTGAAAGAGGGTGTTTGGAAGAAGGCTGTTCTCTTATCTGTCTTCCCCTCTTCCCTGGCATATGAGTTAGGGTTCACGTGCTTCTGGTGTGGGCAGGAAAGGCGTCTGTTTGTCCTCTTCCCTCCTGCACTTGGAACTCGGTGGCTCTTACCTTGAAGAGCTACATGGGATAAAATGTTTGTATGCACGTTTTAGCCTCAAAACCTCACTTCAGTTGTCTGCATCTCTTGTCATCTTTTAGAAAGGAGTTAAAATTAATTGAATGGCTTTTTTTTTTTTAACCAAACATGCAACTCATCTGGATCTCATTGCTGCATTTCCTATATTGTGACCACAGTCCACACTCTAATGAATGATCATGTTGTCACTTGGCATTAACTTGTTAACGTGGCATAGATGCGTTGGTGGAACAGAGTGTCTTCAGGTTATATGCTCCTCAAAATGTGTTTGCTTAGCTTTTCATAAATGGTTTCTATCTCTTCTGTCAGTACTCTTCTCCTAACTGCTCTTCATTATGGGGGCTTGAGAAAAATTGTCCTTACTTTGAGAGGAAATTGTGTTTCAACTCTTTTTCATCTTGCTGGATACTTGGGACTTCCCATTCCAGGCAGCCTGGAAGGTTGTTCTTATTTTTGTGGCAAGGCAAGCCTTTCTCATAATCCTGTGTTTAAAAACATTATGCTACCTTGATGTCACTAAAGCTTTTGTAATTACCCAGACAACTTGGCTACACAATGGTCAGATTATACCTATTTGTTGACTTCTGATTGATACCTAGTCAGGGAAAGAGCTGCTCTTCCCTGGGTAACAAAGAGAGTTGTAAAAAAAACTTCAAAAAAGATGACCTAGTAATCTTTTTGTTAATTTTGATTTTTAACTTCTAATGTTCTATAAGAAATTCCTGGAAATTTGGGGTTTGTTGTGTGGAGATGAAAGGCATTCTTCCTAAATCCCACATGTCTTGACTTGACTCTTCAAGTTGGAGCAATCTTTCATATTATTTTGCAATCCCCTTGCACAATACATACTTAATGTGCCTGGAACAGGCAATTCAGAAAACATGTTCAGGGTTTCATTGTGCAGAGTTGTGGCTTTGGAAAATAAATACAAAAACTGAGCATCTAGAGCCAAAATTCAGGCAATTCTCTTCCCAATCCTACCTTCCCCACCAAAAAACAAGGGAGAGAGAAAGAGTTGAAGACAAAGATAGCAGTGAAAGCGAGGCAAACATGACCTGATAGCAATATCTAGCAATTGTATCTAGCTTTACAGACATTGAAGTTGAACTGTGGAGAATGTGGTTAGGGAAGGAAAGCATGGAGGTACATCTCCAGTCCTGCCTTGTAGCTTGATTTCAAATGGGACCTTGCAAGGAATGCAACAAAGATAATAAATCTGGCTGTCTGTTTTCAACCTTGAAACAGGGGCTCTCATGGCTTTGACTGCTGCACATGCTATACAGACCAAATTGTGTCCAACAGCTTTTTATTCTCCATAGCCAGAAGTGTGTAGCTCCAGTAGCTGGACATCCTCTCCTCAACCTGTAATCTTGCAGCGTGAAGCTCTTGACTTCGTATAAACTCCCCTTGCTGTACTCCTGCTTTCTAAGGAGTTTAGGGTTTAGGGCAGAGTAAACCATCCCTCAGCATACTTGTTTGCTGTGCCTTGCATAAAATTATTCTGAACAGTTGTTTTTATCTGACTCCTTTTTGCACAGAGATTAGAAATGAAAATGAATCTGTTCCCTCTCCAAGAGGAACTGGGAGATTCCCTCCAGTGACAGGCTGAGACACTACATTAGTCCTTGGGCAACACTTAAGAAGTTGTTAACTTCATCAGATAAGGGGATTTTTTGGTCATTTTTCTCCCCTTACATAACCTGGAATACTTCATCACTAAGAAGAGGCTGATTTGTAAAGCAAAGTTAAACACCTTTATTTTGTGTATGTCTTTCATTACTACCATTATTTATACAGGTTGGAAAGCTGGCACTTTTTTTTTTTTTCTGGAATTGCAGTCATTTTGGAAAGACTGGTGAACAAATTTGAACTGTGTATGTCTGTATGCAGTGAAGGGCAGGTGAGGAAGGTATGCAAATACCTTGCCCATCTTCATAGCACTAATATGTAGTTAATAGGGTCTTTTTTGAGTGGTTTTGTTTTTCTTTCAATAAGGGATCGTGCTAAATTAATTCTTTACCCTGTTTTGTCTGGGAACGTGGGATTTATGCAGTATTTCTGTGTTTCAGTTATACATGTACCAGCTGTTCCGGAGTTTAGCCTATATCCATTCCTTTGGGATCTGCCACCGGGATATAAAACCACAGAACCTCTTGCTGGACCCTGATACAGCTGTTCTAAAGCTCTGTGACTTCGGAAGGTAAGTGCTGCTGTGGCCTGAAGCCTGGTAAAAACAGCTTGAACCAAATTGCCTGAACAAAATTGAACCCAGTTGCAGTTTCTGCAGGGAAACCCTCTGTGTTCCTCAGAAGGTAGTAGTTTCGAAAGAGCAGTTACTGATATTCTATTGTCCTTTTGAAAGGAATTCAAAGGGGGGATATCTATAAAAGGATATCAGTAGGGTGGGAATTAAAGTTGATGCTTGTTTTTTATGCAGGTATTAAAGGTAAAATAAGTTATCACAAAGGGAAAAGTCTGTGTCATGGAAAAATACAGCCAAATATTAGGGTGAAATGTGTTTGAGGAAGAGAGGGCAGGCGCAGTGCCATAGTAACCTAAAAAGGCTAATGTTACACTTAATTTACTTGTGTGTACACCAGTTCACTTAATATTTCAAATACTGTAGAGGCTCAAGGTCAGAAGCAAGCACTAATGGAAACTCTTAGGTAATGGACATCCATACCCTGGCTTCCAGTGGCACCTTTCTTTGCAGTGTCCATTATAGTCAATCACCTTTAGCATCCAGAACTGATACAGAAATTCTGGGAATCCACACTGAGACAGGAGACAGATTTCTCTCCGGGAAAGTTCAGTCTTTAGATTGTGCTATTACTTTGCAGACTAAAATAGTGAGGGTATATATGTGAGGGGTCACAGAAGCTGCTGTTGCTAAATTTGCTTGCCCGTAGTGAGTGGGAATGTCAGATGGTGGTTATTCAAGCAGTGCAGCGTCATGCCTGGTGGCTGAGGAATCTCTTCCTCAGCTCTACCTCACCATGTTGGAGCAAAATAGGTATTGTGCTGAAACTCCAAAGTAACAATGCATTTAAAAGTGGTAACATCCTCGTTATTAATGGTGGGAATTTGCTAATTGTAGCTCCTGTGTAGCGAATAGCTGAGACCTTCTAAAACAGACTGAATGGGTGGGGGGGAATCCTCTCAAGGCTGAGGAAGGCCAGACCTTGGATTATGTTGGCTTGCGTTGGCTTGCCACGCAGCTGGGTTTGGTGCTGCTTAGTTTAATGTTGCATTTTTTAAAGGGCTGTTTAGTCTTCCAGCTCCTTCCCATCTAACACTTGGTGTTAAGAAAGAAGTATCATATATTCATCGGCTGATGTTTTCAAAAGTAACGTGTGCTCATGTTCCCTTATTTTGTTAGATGTTTCCAAAGGTGGTGGTAGCTGTTGGTTAGATCCTTTGCAGCCCATCTCTTGCAGTATAAATGAAGCCTTCATGTTAATTGTGGACCATTCACATGTGACTATACTGGCAAAGTTTCTTTCCTTTGACTGTTCGTACTGCCTCACACCACACTCCCTTAAAAAGAGCCAGAATATTCTCATGGAAGTTTAAAAACAAAAAAACCCCCAACCAAACCACCCCAACAAAACCAAAAAACCTCTCTCTGTTCTGGTTTGTATGCAGAGTTTTTGAACTTTAAAAGGTAACTACATAACGATATTCCATCATCTTTTTCTGTGTAAACAAACCTTTGTAACTGGCAAAAGGCAACTACCAGCCAAAAATATGACCCTATTTATCACTTAGATTGTGCTCAGAATTATCTTTGCTGTGCCCAGTGTAAGGTTAGCTGCCTGATGGATTGGACTGATTTCACAGTAAATCATTCAGTCTATGGCTTGCACCACCTTAGAGGAACATGTTGCTTTAATATTTAGGAATTGGGGGCGAGTGAAGAATGCCAAAGCTTAATGTGGATCTGCACTGCAATACTGGGAAACTATCCGTTACTGAAAGATTATTTTCTTTCTTTTTCAGTGCAAAACAGCTGGTTCGTGGAGAACCCAACGTCTCCTACATCTGCTCTCGGTACTACAGGGCACCAGAGTTGATCTTTGGAGCCACCGATTATACCTCCAGTATAGGTGTGTATGTGCATTTGTTGAAATCTATGCCAGCAATGCAAGTTTTTATTCTGTAGTTAAATGTAAAGGTTTGCAGAGGTCTTGGATATAATCACTAGAGGCAGAATTGTATTGTAAATGGTCAGGTTCCACTTGTTAATGAAGTGCATGTGGTTTGCAGACAGCTGCTATGATTTCTATGCCTTTTGAAGCATTTCAGTGACAATTAACATTAGGGAAGGGGCTTTTTTAACATACGGGGCGGGGAGGGGGAAGTATGGTATTGATCAAAAAATTTTCCAGGTCTCCAGGTAGTTTTGCTATTCAGTTTAGAAGTAGGTCTGACATCTCAAGCCAAAAAGGCATTCTGGTGAGTTAAAATAATTGTAAAGTTTGACTGTGGAAATATCAACTACTGCTTCTGATACGCTGTAATTTGGATGCAAATAATTCTGTAACTTACTTGGGTTTTAGTAAAGTGTTTTTAGTGGGAGGGAAAATGTGGCTTAGTGATTGGCTTTAAACTATTCGTATGTTGTATACAACAGTCTTTTTGATTCAATTTATTCAGTTAACTTTTGCTTTAGTCATTAATTTTGAACATGAAGACTTCTTTCTAATACCTGGCACATGGCTGTGCCATGGAAACATTAGGGAAGCTGGTGGTTTCAGCAGAGAACAGGGAACAGCCAGGCTTTCTTACAGTGGAGTCCTAAAAATGAACAGTAGAATGAAAAATCGTAGAAATGAACAGCAGTGCGTTGGCTGGTTGTGGGTAACTTCAGCTCTTTAGTCAAGATACTCCCTGGGCTGCTTCTGAGTGCTAGCGCTAAAGAGATGGATTTGGCTCCCAGGTTCCTCAGTACTGTGCTAAGCTTTTTACCTTGCTTATGGACTTGAGTCGCTTAGGCAAGGCTTAATATGTCCAAAAGGTTTTGGAAGTTACAATCAAGTCTTTGCAGAATATGTTTAGGACCACTTAAGGTACATTTAAAGTCAGTATGTTCTAACTAGTGTTAAAGTCAATGGCTGGCTGGCTTGTTTCAGCTCCACAGCTCTTTGAGAAGTAGAAGTGCTCCTGAAGACTTGCCAGCTCATACTATTCTTTTTCATCATTTATTCTTCATTATGCATTATAGCAAGACTTGGATGTCTCCCCTGTAGGAAAAAGAGGCAGAACCATAAGAAGTCTGGGCAAAGGGGTGGCACAATGAAGATAACAGGGTACAGCTTACTTAATGCTTGGTTGCTGCCAAAAGTGGCAGTCCCAGCCCTACTCTTTCTTGCCCCTGGACACCCCAGGTCCCACGGTTTACTGTTTAATATGCTGATTCAGCTTCAACTGATGATAGACTCTAGATGAGCTTTCTACTACATTAGTAAGTTGAATCAGCGTTACTGTGTAGTCCCATAAGCAGCAGAGCCCAGGTAAAAGCAGAGAGGTGGGAGCTCATGGGGGAGAGAAAGGCAGCTGATCTTGGTTGACATGTTTTTGCTAGCTGAGAGGTAATAGATTTGCTCAGCTGTGTTATCAGAGTGCACTGAGACAACTTGTTTCAGAGGATAATGGCATAAAGCGAGTATTTTGGGTGTCACCAGAAAAGACTGCTTTATTGATAAGCCTGTGAAATATCTCTTGCTCCAACTGTATAATGACTTTAATCTTGCACTTTCTTGCAGAACGTATTTAAAGTTGCTTTTCCCATTTTGGGGTGTTTTTTATCTGCTAGTCTCTAAAATATTTATAATAAAAATACAGTTCTGAAGCAAGGAGTCCATTTTCCACTTGCCAAAAACCATCAAGAATTTCAGTCCTTGTGGCTCAGGCTTTCTCATGCTCCCTTTTAAAAAAAAAACCAAAAAAAACCACACAAAAAACTTGTCCTTCCCCAAGCCCCTTCTGTGAAACTTGCACCAAATAGCTTGAAAATGACATTCAGCAAATTGTCCTCTCTCCTCTCCCCCACTTCCTTCTCAATGGTACCTTTGCATTTAGGAGCTGAGGAGCAGTAAAATGCTTTTACAAACTTCCTTTGCAGTTTCCCAGCGTTCTGCGTAACATTAGAAATTCTCGGGGATTTTCATACCAGGATATTCCTCAGGTTTTGCTGGATAGGCAGCAGCAGCACTTAGTGAGAGCTCATCCCTATTTCAGGTAGGGTTGCTCATCCAAACTCAACCAGCATTATTTGCACACCAACCAACAAGCCCAGGTAGGTGTTGTAAGACAGAGGAAGAGGAAGGGACGTTTAATTACGAGGACTTTATCCATAGCTCAAAATACAGGGAACTGAAAAATGCTTCAGTGTCAGAATACTGCATTTTAAATGTGAAGATGCTTATGTTTCCCAGTTCTTACTTTCTTTTGAATGGTCGCCACAACAGCATTTTCCTGCTATAGAGACTTACTCTCTATATAATAATCCACTTGTGCCTGTTGTAACAAACTGAGCTTCAATGAAGGGTAGGGTCTTCATTTTTCTATGTAAAGACACTATCTTAAAACTGCATTCAAAATCAAATCAGTGAAGAATATGAAGCAAAAAAATGTTCCAAGTAGAGGTGGGGTTTTTTATATTATCTTTGAGGCATCCAGCTGTTTTGCTGTGGTCCTTGCTTGCTCATGTTACTGCAGGGCTTATGACTGCAACATGCTGCAATATAGTAATTACTAGGAAGTATTTCTGAACAAGAAGAGGTTTCTTTCAACCTAAGCAGTAACACTGATGGCCCCAGACTGACAGTACAGCCAGCCTGCATGATGACCGTTCTGGTAGTTTGTCATCTTAACACAGTAACCAGTAGTTGCGTTAGGCTGCCTGGCTTCATCTAGGTTGTCTTTTAACACATGAATGTGTTCTTGTGACACTACTTGACCTTCAAGGTAGCAGAAAGTAAAGTTGATTCCAGAATGTGTCTTTTTGTTCTGGTTGTCACAACCAAACTGTAAACTGTTTTATAACTTCTAGGGTCTTGACTATTTGCATGACTTAAATTCTAACCTAAGGGGTTCCTTGAAGAATAACTCGTAGCCTGTGCCAGTGTTTGTTGCATTTTAGTAAAATACTGCATTATTCCTGTCTATAAACACACCTAATAGTAAGAGTAGTGTCAAAATACACTTACCTGCAGTTAATGCCTCTGAGTTGTCATTCAGCAGTCCTGGGATTATTACGAAAATAATGACCTGGGAATTGATCCATTCAAGTTTTTAAATAATCCCTATTGCCAAATAGCTACAAATCCAGGTCCATAATAACTCTGTTTTCTACCTGTGTTACAACTTTAGGAGATTTTTCAGTGGTCAGGCAGAAGTATTCATATAACGTGGGTGCCTACACAGCTTGTACAGGTTAGGCCTGTGTGCACCTTTGGCTGAATTCTGCAAGTGTGTGCACATCTCGAAGGTTTGCTGCGGATGTCACGTAGCTTTGCTCCTGCAGCTGATTTGTAGGAGGTATGGTTGGTCGTTGGTTTGGTTTTGGGTTGTTGTGGGCTTGTTTTTTCTGCAAACCAAGCCCTTCAGCTGCCGCATGACAGCATTTTGGCTAAAACTTCTTCCTAGCAGGTCTGTGTGTGTTGCGCCATCCCCGAGTATGCTGCCAGCATGCTGCTGGCTGCACTCTTAGCACTGGTCACCTGGGTGCTGCCGCCTGCCGAAAAACCGTGGGATGGCTGCCCACTTTCCCCTGCAATGTCCTGGGACAAACAGAGGTGCTGGGGCAGGGGTAGGTGCAGACGTTTCTGTTGCCATGGGATCCTCATGTATAGAAGGAAGCAGAGGGGTTAAGCTTTACAGCCAGAACATGGGCTGGCTTTTTGTCGGGGTTTTTTTCCAAGCTAGGTTATGTGATAGGGCAGTGGAGGGCTCCCCAGAACATGGTAGTGCTTCTGGATAACAAGGGTCTTCTGGTCTCGATGTGTTTTCTCCATCACTGCGCTGGCAGGAATTGAGAGCATTCCAGCGGGAACATTTATAGCCACTGGCAGGGAAAGATTGATCTGTGTAGCTGTATCACTGGCTTCTCTTGGGGTGTCCAAAAATAAGTATCACGAAGTTACTCATTCATTTTCCTAGCAAGTGCTAAGACAGAGGGAGAAGAGAGTGTTTCTCCTCAGCAGTCTGAAGCAGAAGCTCCTCTGCAAGCATGCACAGTCAGGCTATCTCTAGAGTTTCCTGGGGAAGAACCATCACAAGGTGTGTCCCAAACCTCTTGCCAGGCAGTGATAATTATTTGCCTTTGTATCTTGGATGGCAGCTTCCAATGCTGAAAATAAGCATAGGCATTAATTTGCTGAAATCAACTGTCATTGTAGATTCATCTCTTCATTGCAGAAAAATAGAGGAAAAATCCTGTGTTTAGCTTTTGTTCTGAGTACCAGAATAAACACGGCTTTCCAGGAACTTCAGGTTTCAGCCTTATTCTGTCTCCATGATATATGGATTTGTGGTGGCTTGATGCGTAAAACTTGCACCAACATAGCATGTGTGCCTCTAATCCAGAATTTTGCTCTCGTTTTGACATCCTGAAAAGTGTTCCAAGCAAGCAGCAATGAAAACCACTGTGTACTCTGGCATTTGGCAAGTAGAAGCTGATGATTGTATGACTTCCTAGGGCTGATATTCAGACTCCTGGTTTCTCCCCTGCTTGTTGTTACCAGAGCAACAACTTTGAGACATCTCCAAGATGGAAGAAGTCCATCAAGATCAAGGGATAGTGAGGCAAAGATGAAGGGGGGGGGG
>VZTU01026328.1:54794-81066 GCA_013400835.1 Zapornia atra
CAATACAAGAAAGATGTGGAACTGTTGGAGAGGGTTCAGAGGAGGGCCACAAGGATGATTAGAGGGCTGGAGCACCTGCCCTACAAAGAAAGGCTGAAGGAGCTGGGCTTGTTCAGCCTGGAGAAGAGAAGGCTGCGGGGGGACCTCATTGCAGCCTTCCAGTACCTGAAGGGAGCTTATAAGCAGGAGGGCATTCAACTTTTTGAAAGGGTAGATAATGGCAGGACTAGGGGGAATGGACTAAAGCTAAAGGTGGGAAGGTTTAGATTAGATATTAGGGGGAAGTTTTTTACAGAGAGAGTGGTGAGTTGCTGGAACAGGCTGCCCAGAGAAGTAGTGGATGCCCCGTCCCTGGAAGTGTTCAAGGCCAGGTTGGATGGGGCCCTGGGCAACCTTGTGTAGATCCAGACCTGGAGAGGTTGGTGGCCCTGCCTGTGGCAGGGGGGTTGGAGCTCTATGATCCATGGGGTCCCTTCCAACCCAGACCATTCTATGATTTTAAAGGTGACAGAGCACTGGCACGGGCTGCCCAGAGAGATCATGGAGTGTCCTACTCTGGAGATAATGAAGGCCCCCCTGTGCAACCTGCTCTGGGTGATCCTGCTTTAGCAGAGGGGTTGGTCTAGATGATCTCCAGAGGTCCCTTCCGACCCCTGCCCTTCTGTGATTCTCTCTTAGCTTGTTTATTAACTAGTTTAAAGCAATGATTGCCATATTTTGCCTTAATTAAATTACACATATTAGAAGAAGTAGTTCAGTAAATGTTTCTCTTCCCATGCGGGTAGTTACACCACAAACTTCCTCTGAAAGATTATTACACTATAATACAGTATTTAACACATTGTTTTTACATCAGGCTTGAGAAAAATGTTACTGTCCAAATTTGGAAGATACATTTTAAAATGCCAGATTCAAGGGGTGGGGGTGTGGCGGGGTGGTAAACCATCCCAGAGCCAAATTTTAGCCCTGTTAAAGTTGATGGCATGAATTCTGTTGAGTTTCAGCAGAGCTGAAATTTCCCAGTTTCTTCCTTATTGTACATCGCTCATCGGAGTTGTATAAACAGCTTTGTAAACTGTGTGTTGTTGCCATCCCTGCTTGGAGCTGCTGAAGCTAGCCTCCACACTTTGGCGTTCCTTGAGGATGTTTCAAGGGTTTGTTCACTTCCTTGCCCAGGGAACGTTGCCCAAGTCCTAATTTGGAAGTCAGTGAAATTGCACCCCTGGAAAAAAGTTGGGGATTTTGGAATGCCTGTAGCTTTTTTCAGTGCATGTTTAAAGTGTTAGCAAGTAAAATCAAGCAAAAACCTAAATAGACTTTTAACAAGGCATTAAGTCACCTGATTTGGAACATTTTGCTGCATGAGGAACTACTACATAAATTTCCAGTGGATTTGTATTTTTCATGGACTGAACCTGTCGCAAACACAGCAAGTATGCTTCAGACATCCCCAGCTATTTCCTCATGACCTACATCCTTTCTGTTCCTCCTCTCTCTCCCTGTGATGCCCTCAGTTTTCTCATGTACCCTCTGCTATTTCTGCTTGGCCTTCTTGCTTGACCAAGAACCTGAGACCTCGCGCATCCTTTGACTTGCTTGCAGCTATAGTTTGGCAGGGTGGGGGCATGCCCAGTGCATCCCACAGGGACTGAGCCCTCCTGCCTCAGCAGCGACACTGCTGTATGCTCTCCTCACTGCTTTTACAAACCTTCTGCAAAACTTCTGCCTTTCAGACTTGTCTGAAATTGGCTGATGGAGTGTGAAGGTATTTAGGGGGACTGGGAAAGGATGAAGCATCACAAAGCCAACTTCATGCAGCAGCCAGATCAGAAGGTTATTTAAAACAGTTTTTAAAAGCCACAGACTAATTTTAAAAAAAAATCATACTATTGTAGTTTCAAAATTTTAAAAGGAAGTCAGTGTGAATGCTGACTGACTCTTGTGCCAGTTTGGGGTTTGTGTATGTTCTAATACTTTTGCTGCCCATATATTATTTCTTTTTCAGTGCAAAACAAGGATTGAAGCTATTAATAACAATAATAGTTTTAGGGGTACCACTTGTTACTCAGTGTAAAGGATTCAGCATTTTGAAAACCCTTGTAAGGTGCCTTTCAATAAACTTTTAACTTACAGTACACTTGACTGCTTAGTACGTTGAATCTGTTTCTTCAACACATCTGAAGAGAAATCTATGCTTTCAGTTGAACTGCTGTGTCGCTTCATACAAACTCAGTGTGCATGGGATGACAAAAAGTGATTCTTTGCTTTATCTTTGTGTGGAATGTGTGGGTCCAATAGCAGGAGCTATCAGAGAGGAATGAGTTAGCAGTCAAATGCAAGTAAATGTTCTTTCCATGTTGCTGCCTCTTCATGTGCTGTCTGAAAGAGATCTTAGTGCCGTGGTGGCCATATCAGTTTTTATTAAACATGACTAAAAGATCAAAAAGTGTCATCTGATTTGTTTGCTTTTCAGATTCGAGACTCAAACTTCAGATTATTTCTGTTGCTGTTTGTATTGCAAGTAGTTGCTCTTTAGGATAAACCCTATTATGGTGTTAGTACTAAAGTATTAGACAAGAATGCATCTTTTTGACTTAGAGGTGAATGGTTTTGAAATTTTAGGAATGAACTGTCTTGAGAATAGGGGGAAGCATTTTTGCATAGCTCCTCTCTTCCATTTAGGAATGGGGGAAGGAAAAATGTGTTCTGACTTGCAGACTATTTTGTTACCAATCTTGAATTCCTGAAAGATGGTTTCTTGGGTGTTTCAAAATAATCTTTTGCATCACACTCTAGTGGTTGTGACAGAGTGATAATGGACTGTTTAGAGAACTGTCAGAGACCTTTTCCTTACACGGACCTTTAGCCACAACTCAGCTGTGTGTATCTGCTTCTCAGTGGCATAGATTGACTGCACTAGGGGAACAAGGATCTCTGTCATAGCGTGGGTTGTCTTCGGTTGGAATGGGCCTCAGGAGGTAGATTCTGAGCATTTTGAGTTTCAGTGGTACTACTGTCACTTCATGGGGAAAGGTTATCTTGTACACACAGAAAAAAACTCAAAAAAAGATGGTTGGAAGGGGACTGGGTTTGTTCTTTTCTCTTTGGGGGGTATAGGTAGGCTTCACTAATCTTACGTTACTGACAGCTTGTTTGAGGTTAGGTTCTAGTGCAAGGTTCCAGATATTGCAATAAGTTATGACTTCCAGAATTTAATTTTTTTTTTTGAGAAAGTTATCTCTGCATGTAGGTGCGATACTTTCAGTGTGTTGAGCAGCTCAAACTTCAATATTTGGTGTGCAGTTAACATCAAATTCTCACAACCATCTGCTATACAGTGCTTACAATATTGGCTAAAATGCTATATTTTGGAATATACTTGGGTTTTTAAGTTGTTCTTGAAGTATTGAACTGTCTTATTTATATGTAAGAAGAAATACCTGTAATAAATTATGAAAATTTTCTTTGTCGCTAGGAGTAGCTGCCAGTGACTGCTTGTGGCTTGTGGTATATGTATGAAAATGAGTTGATGGCTTCTTCAGTGGGTTCCATTGACCTGATCTATGACTTTGCATTTCTGTTGTCCAGCCAAGTTTGCAAATGGAATTGGGAGAAAGGTTAGGATTTGATGTGACAGAGCTAAGCTGTCTCCCAGATCCCTTAATCATCGTGTACTACAGGATACAAGTAATACTTGCAGTACTGGTTCATCTGCTAGTCTATATATGCTTTCAGGATATGGATGAAAACTTGAGTCTCTCCAACATTCAGAGGCAGTAAAAACATCAGCCATTGATGTAAATGATACTTATGCATAATTAATGACCAATGTGATTTACAAACAACACAGGAATTTGGGTAATTCTCAAATTTCAAGTTGCAAATGTTCAGTTTTTTTCTCTAGATGTTTAATGTCAATGTATTATGGAGTTTCACATAATATTTCCAGTTCTCATTGTCTTATGGTTTGACTTCTAGGACTGTCTGCCCACCATTGCTTTATGCCAGGTATCTGTGTTTTCTAGATTAACATCTAGGAGAAGAATTTATTTATTTATTTATTTATTTATAGCTGGTTTATATTCAGTATTAATATACTGAATATAAAGAAAGAAAGTAGCCTGAAATTGCTGGGTTTATATTAATGGCCTAATATGTATCTTTACTGATACCTTTTCTTGTCCTCCACTTCTTTCTCCTCTTTAGATGTGTGGTCAGCAGGCTGTGTATTGGCCGAACTGTTACTAGGACAACCAATCTTTCCAGGTGATAGTGGTGTGGATCAGTTGGTGGAAATAATCAAGGTATGGCAGTTTTAAGGGGAAGGACGGGGTTGACTGCATTTAAATGTTGTTCTAACCATGTCAACATATATATTCTGTCACTGTTGCACAGGGTGTTGCATGTAAACAGTATCGTGTATTTGGAGAATTTAATGATCTTTATGCCTCTTATGCATAGCAGTATATAATCTTTGAATGATATAGGGTTTTTCCCCCTCTTACAGGATTGCACTTTCAGTGTACTTGGAAATAGTGCTGATACACTGAGCCAATATTTATTAATGCATGATTCCCATTCTTTAAGAATCTGGCTCTTTCTCCTTCGCAGCATGCTATTTGTACTTAGATTTGACAACAGTGTTATTAAATTTCCTCATGCCAGATTCATCACATATGTAGCCATGTTCTCTTCCTCCTTCCTTCCAGCTCTTTGAGGTGAAAGGTTAGAAAGGACATTCTGTTTTGCAGATGGAGAATCAGGAAATGTAGGGCAAAGATGCCTTCCACCTGAAGAGTCATCTTTTTCAAATAAAAAAGACCTAATGCTTCAGAATACGTAACATCTATATACTGCTTATGTTCAAACAAATCCTGATTGATTTCATTTGGTAAGCTGTGAATATTCTGTGATTCTCAAATTAGAGACATTGAAGAAAAATTCATAGCTTTAAAGATTGTTGTCTGCCAACACCCTGGTCTCCCCTGCTTCCTTCAACTTCTACAATGAAGGAATCAAGATTTCTGGAGAGAGCAGCCAATTTTTTCTCTGAATCTATTCCATCCTCTCTAACACTCCCATCTTACTACGTGTTTAAGATATGTGTACATGTCATTCGGCTTCACTGATTTCCTCACCACAAGGGGATTGTATTAAGAGAATTTCCTCCTTGGTTCTGCCACTTAACCACTACCTCGATACATGTGTATTTGTGTAGCATGCATGTGAAAACCCCTCAAAACCAAAACGTGTGGGTGAAAGAGTACAACTTCCTCCTTGCGTCTGTGTTATTCACCAGAAGAGCTGCTGGTGTCTTTATCCCTGCCCTAACAGAGTGTATGACACCAACCAACACCAAATTGTCACTCTCCTGTGTGGATGGCATGGGCTGATGAGGCTCGGTGTTTCTGTGATCTGCTCCATAGTCTCAGTGGGGTGTGCTCTGACCTTTCTAGGCTTTTGCCACGTCTCCTCCAGCCTTTGACCATGTAAACTTAGCTTCTGTTTCATTGGGTGTCTGTCCTGCTGGACATCCTCCAGTCAGCTCCTTTCTCTGAAGGTTCTGTGTCTTGTACCTACGTCTCCTCTGACATTCTTGGTTTCTTATTGTTGCCTTTCTGCCCAGTGTTCAAGTTCAGGATGTTCAAGTTGGGTGAGTTTACATAAGAGATACTAATGAAAAATGAGAATTGTCAGAAGTGAGACTGGTGGTAATGCAAGTTTTATCAAAATGAGAACTGTCTTTGAGCAGTATGCTGCTTTTTGCTACACTGCTTTTGTGAGGTGTGAGGTGGTCCCTGTGGCCACTCCAGATGGCCAGAGTTGCTCAGGAGTTTGTGCAAAAAACTGTGGCATTTTTGTTTCTTGATTGATTTCTGTAATCTTGAGAAACTACATCTGATGAGTTTTTGTAAATACAACTATTTATGTCATGGTGACAGTCCTCTAAGTCCTTCTGGGGCTCAATCAGAAATCTGAGACTAGGGTGGCCTGTTAGCAAAACCATAGTGCTCTGCCTTACCATTGCTTTGATTTTCACAATGTGGAAGTGAAATAATCAGGAAACCTATGTCCTCTCATTATTGACGTGCTGCCAAGCAGAGATTGTGTCTTGGTTCAAAATTCGCTAGAAGCTGTTATCATCAGTTAGATGTTTTCAGTTCTGCAGTATTGAAGGTTAACATCTGTGAACTAGTAATTTTATAGCATGTATGTGCTCTGGTTGTGATGATTCTGCTTTATTTACACTTAAGTTGCATTGAAGCAGAGAAGTGTTTTAATAAAGTTGCTGACAGCATGTGTACCATCTGTGGCTTCTTTAAATGCCACTACCATGAGTGGTGTGATAACTTTATTGACCAATTCATAGCTGAATACATAGTACTGGTAAAGTAATGTTTCTCATGGCAGCCAAAGTGGTATCCAGTGCAGAGGCTTGAACTTCAGTATATTATAGGTAATGATTTTTGCCTCAGCATAAACAAATTTCTGAATCATTTCTTTAAATATAGAAAGGGGAATGCTGAAAGATCATCCACACCTGTGGTGTGTTGGAGTTTGATCACCACCTGTGAGATATATAGCTCCCTACACTTAGAAATTAAGTGAAGCAACTTAATTGTAGGGATAACTCGATGCTATAGTAAGCCTGGTCCCTTTGATTAAAAGGTTACACTACTGAGATACTATGTTTAAGGAAAGACTGAGAGCAAATGCTGTAAAGCTTACAGGAGTAGCCACCAAAAAACCCTCCCAAAAACTTTACGGAATTGTTATGGGAGTATGATGGAAAATGTGAGCCTCAGTGGGGGGCTGCCATGACTGTTTATCTGCCCATTTATTTGTTAATGAGGGTAGTGGTTTGGCCGTGGCTGGAGGCCAGGTGCCCACCAAAGCCTCTCTATCACTCCCCTTTTCAGCTGGACAGGGGAGAAGATAGATATTGAGAGGTTCAGGAGCCGAGATAAGGACAGGGAGAGATCATTCCACAGTCAGCATCATGGGCAGAACAGGCTCAGCACAGAACAAAGAAAACCCTGATTGATGACCCTGCCCTGCACACCCAGTGACACCAGGGTCGGGTAATGATCTTAAAGCACCTCCCCCCCACCCCTCCCTTCTTAGCAGCCTTCACTTTAGTCATGATTTCGCTCCCTTCTTCCCCCCCATTGTGGCACGGGGAGGGGCAGGGATTGAGAAGTGGGGGTTTTGGTCAGTTCCTCATGAGTTGTTTTCCTTCTTAGCGGAGGCACATGGGCACTCCTCACACTGTTACCCTGCTCCAGCATGGGGTCCCACCCACAGGAGACAGTCCTTCATGAACTTCTCCAACGTGAGTCCTTTCCCACAGGGCTTCAGCTCTTCACCAGCTGCCCCAGTGTGGGTCACTGCTATGGAGTGCAGTCATAAATCACAGAATGTCTCTCAGGCTCAGACTGCTCCAGCCTGGTCCCCCACAGAGTTACAAGTCCCCCAGCAAACCTGCTTTGGTGTGGGCCTCTCCCTGGCTCCCTCCACGGGCTGCAGATCTGCTGCCAGGGCCTTGTTCCACATTGGGTCACACTGTCTTCCATATTTCCCCATCCGCTCCAGTGTGGGGCCCCTTCATGGGCTGCGGGTGGGATCTCTGCTCCCCATCCTCTTCCAAGGGCTGCAGGGGAATCTCTACGGTGTCTACAGCACCTCCTCTACCCCTTTCTTCTCTGGCCATGGTGTATGCAGAGTTCCTTACGTCTTCTCACTCCCATCTCTGGTGGCAAAAAGCAGCTGCTTGAGGGTTTTTTTTCTCCTAAATGTGATTCCCAGAGGCGCTGTGACCGTCACTGATGGGCTCGGCCTTGGTCAGCAGTGACTCCGGCCTTGAGCCGGCTGGTGTTTGCTCTGTGGGGCCTGCAGAGAGCTTCTGGCTGCTGCTTGCAGAAGCCAGCCCTGCAGTCCCCTCCTCCACCAGAACCCAGCCACACAAAAACACAACACTGAGATGCTATATATCCTCAAGGCAACACTGGAAGAGAAAATGAGTGTGAACTGCCCCAGTGGGCTGTTTTTCAGTGCCCTTGTCTACCAAATCTTGTGAAGTTTTATAACTGCTTCTCAGAAAAGCCCTGGCAGAGGCTAAGGGGAGAATACAGAGAGAGTTATGGTTGAGAATACTGCACTCAAAATCAACAGCCATGAGAAATTGTCTAGTAAAGTGCGAGAACTGGGCAATGAGTGCTTCCCTTGTAATGCCATGCTGACTCAACAGGTACTTCTGTGCTGGCAGTGGAGGGAGAGGAGAACATTCACCTCAAATTTCAAGTAATTTTTCCTTACATTTTGAGAATGAGAAAAAAGAAATTGAGGCCCTCAATTTTCCATTCTGCCAGCTGTTGGCCATCTACTATATATCCCTTAAGAGTTACCAGTAACCAAATGGAGCACATTTATTTTTGAAATCTGCAAAGAAGTCATTAAATGCTCTGCTCTTCTCCACTCCCAGCACAATGCTTAAATTCAATTTAGATCTGAAAGGTTAGTATAAAAACTACAAACCATGTTTATTGAACAAGATGAGGTGAAATATTTTTACAGATAGTGTCCCACTCTTCCGTTGCTGCCACAGAATCTTCTTTAAAGCTTCCATTGTAGCACAGACTTTAATGCTAACTGGCTGTAGGAGAAGCAGAACTGTGGGATCTGCCAGCTGTAGAACAGCAGTGAACTTTGTAGAAGGTTGCAGGTTGGGACCTGTGAGCTGCTGCTTGACTGTCTTGGAGTCATGCTTTTCAGATACCTTCCTTGGAAATTTTTCAGTTGTCCCTTCAGTTTCTTACTCAGCTTTTGATTATTCAGAGTTCATTTCACAACACAGCAACGTGGGTATGAAGGGTTTGCATTAGGCTGGAGAGTGACTTCACAGTGCCAGCATTTTAAACTACTCCTCCCTTCTTATGCAGTTCTTGATGACATCCCTCCAGTAGCTGTGTTCATGAAGATGGCATTTTTGTGATGTGACAGTCCAGCACAGCTTGTCCTTCCTACAGGCTGCAGGACAACTGACATCCTCAGTCCTTTGCTACATCAGAAGCACTTTTGGCTTTTTTCAAATGTTGATTCACTTTTTGCAGTTACATTTCAAGCAGTTTTGCAGGATCTCTAGCCAATTGCACTTGGGAGCTTCTCTAGACTTAGTGCATGTTTGCAAACTGTACTGAAAAATGTGTCCCTGAAGAACCACAGCATCAGTTTTGTGTAAATCAAAAGACAGTCACATTTTAGCTTCTATTTCTCCTGTCCCTATTTCTTTAAAGACAGGTGTTTTCCAGGTGTTCTCAGTCTGGCTGGGGGAAAGATCTTTGACCACTTAGCCCTGTCAAAATGATATTCAATATGGAAATTGTGTCTTGGAGCTGCATCTGAAGAAACAATTTCACTCAAGTACATTCATCTTGAATACTTACACTGTTACAAGAGAGAGCATGTGCTGTGCTTTTTTTTCAAAGTTTGATCGTGAATGGTGATTCTTCCTCCTTATTTTTAGCTCTTGCAAGCTACTCCAAATGTTAGGTTCTCCCATCACTGGGAATATCTCAAGTAGGTAACCTGATATCTTAATTAAAATTCATGCCCCTACTGGCTTTTGAGAGACATCTCCTTGAGAAGCGTGCTGAGGCGCAGTGGCAGCGTGGGTTTCATCAATGGTCGCATGAAGGTGTTACGTATGAGCTAATGCCGTGTCTCAGAGCAGTCATACAGCCCAGCCTCGATGGAAGGGTGAGACACCTCTCCTTCCAGCAGCCCAAGAGGGTTGTTGTTGTCACTTCCCTGTTTAAAATCCACTGTGCAAACATGATCTCGCTGACTACAGCTCAAAATAAGGAGATTTCGGACCACAAGAGGGATTTTTTTTGAGATAAAATCAGGGCAGACTCCTCTGTAAGTCCTTCTGTGCAAGGCTTGCAGTGCAGCAGTGGTATCTGTGGGGGCATCCCTGCCACCTTCCCCCAGCTCTGCAGCCCCCAAAACTATCAAGGGAAAACGATCTGGGATAACCCCCCTAAACTGAAACATCATCTACAGTTCCCACAGACACAGCGGTTACTCTTTATTCGTGTTGCAAATAGGGAGTCTTGGAAGCATAATGGTTTTGCTTTTAAGGTCATTGTCTTCTGAAAGGCTCTGTTTAGTACCTTGCCCCTACTCCCCTCAAAAATGGAGGTGAGGGGAATGTCTCAGAAGAATGAGGTAGCAACAATTGTCTGAGCAGCCCTGGAACATAGGGAGGACAGCATCTGCCAATCTGCCTTGCATTGTCTTTACCACAAATATTTTTTATATGCTGCGATCTAGAATTACAAAATGCATCAACTCACTTGTGAAAACTGCAGGATGGGGTTGGGTGGGGGATCTTTTCTATGTTTGGGGGGTTTATTTGGGGTTTTTTTTCCCCCTAGTGAACTGTGTGATTATTCCTTGCACCAAAATTGGCATTTCATGGTAATTTAGAAGAACCAATGAAATCGTCTTCCTACAGTTCTCTGGGTTAGCAGTGAGGCAAGGGGGGAAAAAGTGCTAAAAGACAAGCTCAATAGTATCAGGAATCCTATCCATGTGTAACTTTTGCTCTCTGACAGTTTTACTGAGCTGAATGCTAAGTATAGCCTCGATTATAATATATGCCTCATGCTGAAATGTCAAGGTACTATTTTGGGCTCAGTTTTTGAAATAAAATAAATTCATTTGCAGTGGTTAATGGGGAGAGAGGAGCTGTCTCTTCGGGAGAGTAAGCAGGAGGGGAGAGTGTTTCATTTCATTGGATGTGGTCCTGTGCTGAGGGCCTGCCTGCATCCAACACTGTTTTTCACATGGGTCTTCTCTCTGCACTTTACCCCAGTGCCCCTCAGCAGCGCAACTTCGCTGTTCCTGTGCCTTCATGTCATTCATCACTTCCCGTGCTCGCAGGCAGTATAAAAAAGTTGATGAGCTATTATATTCCTGTCAGCAGTGACAGTGGGTTTCTTCCTATTCCTGATGTATAGCTGCTCTTGTGTTTGTGAACAGAAGAAATCTCTATATTCGGTTGGTTTTCATTTTGTTTCATAAGAGCGTGTTTTTTAAAGAAAGTGTAAAACGGCTAAGTTTTATTTCATTTTCTACCACAGACCTCTCAAAATACCTATTTGGCACACCTCTCTCCACTTTCTAAAGAGGTGCAAACATGTTTGCGAAAGTATTAATTATGCCATCTGGTAAGCCATCCACATTTGACTTTTTGAAGCATGTTTCCTCAAACTTGTATGGCTTTCCTGGGGAATCAGAGTTTCACAGACCAGCAGGGGTTGGAAGGGACCTCTAGAGATCATCTAGTCCAACCCCCTCTGCTAAAGGAAGATCACCCAAAGCAGGTTGCACAGGGCAGCATCCAGGAGGGCCTTAATATCTCCAGAGAAGGAGATAGATCCCTTCTGTCCTCTCTTTTCCAGACTAAGCAGACCCAGGTCCCCCAGCTTTTCCTCCTAGGAGAGATGCTCCAAGCTCCTCGTCACCCTCATAGCCTCTGGACATTCTCTGGTCTTTCTTGAACTCATTTTTCTTCAACTGGGGAGCCCAGAACTGGGCACAGCACTCCAGATGTGGTCTCACCAGGGCAGAGCAGAGGGGGAGTATAACTTCCCTTGACCTGCTGGCCACACTCTTCTTAGCACACCCTGAGCTACCACCTGCCACCTTGGCACACTGCTGGCTCATACAATAGCAAAGATGCTATACTGTTGTAACTACAGCTTCTCCCCTCTAGTTTAGTCATCACCAGCCAGACCTCCTGAACTCTTGGTGTCCCTATGCTCTTAACTGATTTTAATTTTTTTTTTGCAAAGGTTTAGTAACGATGGTTGTTTGAAAGAGCCTTTGTTCATTCCAGTGGGCTTTGTTGACATTGTTGCAGCTTCCTCTTTCTCTAGCATTGCAGTGGTGTGGGCTTGTTTTTAGATTACTCTGCACAGCTTTACACCTTGAAGCCAGGTATAGAGAGCACCTGTCTTCAGTATTGGGGTGTATCTAAGGTGTCCTTTTGAGGTGCATACCATCCATATTTTTTTCTATGCAAATTTGATTCCAAGAACGTAAAATATCTTGATGCTATTTGTGATCAAATACAGAGCTTATTCCAGGTTCAGAAATCTCTTCATGATATTGGTATACTGTGCTTTTCTTGAGTTGCTTGAGATACCTATCGTTACCCTACCTTCACAAATACTGTGCTGGGATAAAGATTGAGGGGGGACGACACGCGACACAACTTCATCTGTTACAGAAATACTTGTGAAACTGGTTTTGTCCTAAAGAATCAGAGTGGTATCTGTCTTCACAGCAGATGCTTTCTTCAATTAATCCTAGTAGATAATGTTTGGGTTTATTTATTTTTATTTAAGAGTTGATGATAACAATCAGGAATGAAGAGCAAAACTAGTTACCTTGTTTGCATTTGCAGGAAAATCCCTTGTAGTCTCACATAGAATTTCCTCTTCATTCATTCAAAAGTTTAGTCTTTGTTCCAGATGTAGTTGTCATATGGAATCAACCTTTTTATTCTAGTACCTCCTTTGTTTTGGCCCTCACTTTTGGTGGTGGGGGAAGTGCCCAATTAAAAAAAAAAAATCTACTTACTTTCCTTGACAGTATCACCTTTCCTAAGTTTGTCCCCAGGAAGTAGAAATAGTGTATGTTAGTCTGCATAGACCTGAACAGTTCAGTATTGGACCCAGTATTTCTTAAAAGTTCTCTGACCTTTACCTGATCAGGGGAAATCTGAGCATGCAGGAGTATCTGCAGGGAGGGTGCAGAAGGGGACCAGGCTCTTTCCTGTGGCATCGCACGACAGGACAAGAGGTGATGGGCACCAATCTAAATTTAATCTGAACACAAGAAAATAGTTTTACTGTGAGGGTGATCAAATGTTGGAACATGTTACCCAGAGAGCTGGTCTCCATCCCTGAGACATTCAGAGGCCATCTGGACACAATCTTGGGCATCTGGCTTTCACCAGTGCTCCTTGTTTAAGGGAGTTGGACCAGAGATCCCTTCCAGCCTCAACCATTCTGTGAAACCTCTCTCCAAGGAACATCTGCTCCGTAGTATTTTCAGAGTTGGTATAGCAAGAGCAGCGGTTTGATGGAGTAAATCTGCCAAAAATGTGCAAAGTAATTTATGCTGCTTTGCATTTCAAACGGAAAGAACAGTCGAATACACAACTTCTTTAAAAGGTTTGCCCAGTTTTTGCAGTAGCTTAAATGATTGCTGTTACATTCAAGTAACCTTGGTGAGTATTCCTAATACTCTGAAAACGCAGTGGAAATCAATGAGGTACAACTTAAAAATCATATAGCAAACAGTGCTGGTATGTTGCAGGAGTGGGGAGCGGTGGTGTCCATTAGTTACTACAGACCCTCTTCTAGATGTCAGGGACTGGTGGAATTTTATAGCAAATCATTTTATTCATCCCACATTTTTTTCTGCATTGTGATTTGAATTTGACAGAATCGTCAAAATTTCTATTCTTCCTTTCCCCACTTTCCCCCCCCACACACACACCTTTTCCCCCCTCCTTGTACCTTTTTCTCCCCTTTTTTAAACCTTTTTTGGAAGTCTTAATCTGCCTTCCATAAAAATTGAAAGCACAATCCAGTTTTACAATCCAGGGAGAACACAGTAAATACAGTGAGTGGCTGATACAAGTAACTTTTTCCTTTTGTACAGCTACTTTGTGTGACAAAGGCTGCTACGTAGCAGAAGGGCCAGGCAATCCTTTCATCTGACATGATCCCTCCTCAGAACCTTATTTTCTAAGCTTTCATGAGACCTTAAGTGCTCTGTGCTGACATGTCTGTGCTTGAGTTTAGGGCGTGCTCCTTCCCATTATTTGGACTATGTTTTTAATGAATTACATGGACAGACATTGTCCTTGCATCCATTGTCCCTGAAATTGTCCTTGCCTATCTAATCCAAATTATCTCTGATGCCGCAGGCAGTCTTTAAATAAGGATACTTGTACTGTGTAGGCTCCTGTTCTGAGCAGCCTTGGCAACTGGGCCAGTTTCCTAAATTTTGGCTATATATTAAAAAAAAATCTAGTCTTTGCCCCTTCTAAGAAAACTATTAAATTGGGGGTTTTTGAGGCAGAGACGGGGAAAGAAGTTAAATGTGCTTTTAAAATTAACCCTGTTTATACTAGGGAAGCCTGAATATTGAGCCTTTGGAAGTGGTGGGATTGCAGTACAAGTTACCTATACCTTTTCAGGAAGTTAATTTAACTGAAAAAGCTTCCAAAGTTTTGAAAATTGTTTTTATTCTGAATTGGGATGAAAATAATATTTGCAGGTGTAAAATGCCCTCATCTGGAAAGCTTTGAGAGCAGCTGCTGTCAGAGCTTTGAGAGCGGCACCATCCTGGCAGGCTGGCAGCTGGGTGCCCAGCACTCTGGGGAGCCAGACAGAAAACCAGCAGGGAAAGGGCACGTTTTCCTGTCAACTTTTTTCCTTTGAAAGTAGAACAAAATGTACACAATCACACAAACACCTTTTTTACTGCATGAGCAAAAGCAGTGTTTTCAGACACAGAAAACTCTTCTACTGGCTCTGCAGGTAACCACTGACTTTTAGAGTAGGTGGGATTTAAATCCTGATTTGCAGTGGGAAGGTAGGGGTTACATGATCATTTGTTTTGTACAGATTGCCACTTAAATCTGTTGCACAAGAAGCAACTGTCTGAACAAGTTCCAAGGTTTATTTCATCTGTCGCTGCTGTTCCTCTAAGATTGCTTTGGGTGTATTGTAGTTTGTGTCCTGGAGCTCGTATTTTAAATAATGAAGAGATGCCAAGCTCCTTTCATCGTAACTGATGATAGTTTCTCCGGTGCACAAGTTAGTGGCACCTGCTTTTCTTTACCCGACTCTTCAGAGCACATTTGTGTAATTTCCACTCTTCTAGCAAAATGGAAATGTTGGCAGATACCAGAATATATAACCAAATATTTCTTTATTGAGCAGTAAGGTAGAGAGCTGATGCCATGATTTAGACGGTTTGTTTCCTGAAGGGTGATGGTGCAGTCGCATGAGGTGAGGTGACAACGTTATGCTAATCTGCAGGGAGATTTGTCACCAGGGAGAATAGCGTGGCTACCGGGTTCCTGTGGGAAGATGGGCCTGAGCCCAGCACAGAGGACAAACTCCTCTTGCCTGCTGCCTTCTCCTCTTCCCTCTGCAGAACTAAACGACACCCAGCGATTGAGTGCAGACAGAAGACAACAGGACTCTTTGAGGGCGCTTTGCAGGTTCTATATTTATGTAGAAGGCAATGGCTCTCTGGCGCTCCGTGCTAACGAACAGAGAGCACTAACACTGTACTCTCTAGTTTATTCCCTGAAGGGATTTCAGGAATCCTTTCAAAGTTCATCCACCCTTACAAAGAGATGTGTGATTGTGTGTTATTTCTCATGTAACTACTAATTTTCGTGTATAAATAACATCGTGCAGATTCTGGGAATGAAATGTAAATTTGTAAAAGTAAACCAGAGTATATGTTTTAGTTTAAACCTAACCTGGAAGCATCTAAGTTGATGGTAGAATCTAAATACTTAGCTCTCTTCCCTGTTGAAATACTGCTAAGTTTGGAAAAGATGCTGGAATTTTGTGCAAAACTGTAGAAGACAATTAAATTTTTGATACTAGGCTTAGAGCATGAACTGAATTCCCAGGAAGAGACTACTGAAGTTGGAGCAAGGGCTACAAAGATGATGGAAGGGCTGGAGCATCATCATATGAGGAGAGGTTGCAAGAGCTGGGACTGTTCAGCCTGGAGCAGAAAAAGGCTGGGGGGGACGGAGGGTGGGCATAGAGGAGCTGGTCTCATCAGCATGTTAAGTACCTGATGGGAGGGAACGAAGAAGAAACAGGCACTTGTGCTCACTAATGGTACAACAGGCAGTGGCACAAAGTAAAACACAGGAAAATTCATTTGAATGCAAGAAACTGCTTTTTATTGTGGGGGCTGTCAAAGACTGGAGCATTTTGCCCAGATAAATTATGAAGTCTCCTACAGACATACTAAAAACTAGCTGGACATATGCTCATCAGCTCCCTGTTCCAGCTGACCCTGCTTGAGTTCGAGGGTTGGATCAGAAGCTGCCACGAGAGGGAAGTCCCAACTTAAATGGTTCTACAAAACTTTCTATTTTCCTTATATTAAAGCTATATTAATTAATTGTTTCTGAAGCTATATCTGCATGAACCTATCCAGTATTACTATGCATCATTCAATCAATATTACTAGTCACACAGATTGACTTCATTTAGGTTGCCTCAGTATGGGATATGTTATACTGCACTCTTCCTTTCCATGTGGATATGAAGCACATGTAAAAAAATTGCCTTTTTTTTCCCCCCTTTCTTCTTCTAGGTTCTGGGAACGCCTACAAGGGAGCAAATTAGAGAAATGAATCCAAACTATACTGAATTCAAATTCCCTCAGATTAAGGCACATCCTTGGACTAAGGTAAGTCTGTATGAACTGAATAATAAAGACATGTGGGCTGAAAGTAAAAATTCAAGGAGTTCAGTTTGTTCGGTGGCTTTGTGGCTTTCAGTCTAAAGTGGGTGGCTTTAAGCTGGGGAGCGAGTTACTTTTGCTGTAGGTAAGGAGAAGGTGTTACTGAAGCAGTGTACTGTAATGTCTCTTGGTCCCGGGTTTTTTTGAGGTTGCCTACAGGTGTTTTCTTTAACAATGGTGCATGTGTTTGTAGCAGATTGCAATATATTTAAGTCCTGTCATGCTATACATTAATGTGCACAAAAGTCACCAACGAGTGTTCCAGTGATACCTGTGACATGTCATGTTATTACATAATGTGACAAAGGCTGACAGTCACTTTCTTAACTGGTTGTTTCATAGATGCTGTTATATTTTAACTCCTCTGGTGTGCTGTTGAGTGGGGTTGTGTTTTCTTGGAGTTACTTAAGGCTGTTGTTATCTAGCTTTCTCAGGGAGACGCTACTGCAGTACATGCAGACAGTATTACAACCTCTGTGACCAAAGAGGAAACTGCTAGCATTAAAACAAATTCATTACCACCCAATTAAGCAGTCTTCCACATGTGGAGGAATGATGGATATTTGACTTGGGACCTGGTAACAATTATTTAATTAGCCACTTGGGTGTGGAATAAGTTAAATATAGAGTCTTAAGCAGGTGAAGCCTGGGTAGTTAATGTTTTCTTTTTGCTGCTTGAGAAATGGCTGATACAGTAGCAGTATATTTTCATCCTATCTTAACGGCTCAGGTTTCCTTCTGCTAAGAAAGCAGTGTGTATGTGTGAAGGGGTCACATTCCTAGCTGAGTGCATGTCCAGGTCAGACTCCTTTGGACCAAATGCTCTGTGCTGGTAGAAACTCTGCAAACTAGCTAGATCTCATGGAGTGTCTTTGTGCTAGCAGGCCGTGTACACAGTAGGGACATGCCATGACAGGTGCTGCAAGTCACTTTTTTTGCAATAGATTCTCCAATGAGTTACACACCACCTAAATTCTCCCTTTCCCCGGTAACCCCTGCTTTGTATTTTCATCTCCAAGTTTGTCTCTGTGGGTTGGCAGAGTGATTTATAATAGTATGAGACGTCAGTAAATCGGTGAGGCTTTTAATACCTTATGTTAATATGGAAAAAAAATTAGGGGAGATGAAATCCCAAGGCATTGGTCTCTTCAGTTTCAAATTGCATCATGTTAGAAGTTGGAATAGTAAGTCCAAAAAGCCTTGTAGCTTTGAATGCTAAGGTTGTGTCTGAATTCCTGCAGTGAAGGTATTTGGATTGGGAGGATTAAACTAATATGCAGTGGAGCAGGAGAGCAGAGATGTACTGTGAGGGTGGCAGAGCACTGGAACAGGCTGCCCAGGGAGGTTGTGGAATCTCCTTCAAAACCCACCTGGACGCTCCCTCTGCAGCCTGCTCTAGGTGATCCTGCTCTTGCAGGGGGGTTGGACTAGGTGATCTCCAGAGGTCCTTTCCAACCCCCGCCGGTCTGTGTTTCTGTGACAGAGTAAACATCTAAGCTGCCTGTGCAACTAAATGATCTTCTGCCTGAGCAGTCTGCTCTTGATGGTCGGTTAGGCCACAACACACATCTTCTGGCGAGTGGGGGCTTCAAGAAAAAAACATGACTTCCTTCTATTTATAGGAATGTTTTATTGGTTGTTCTAAAGGATCACAACTGAAATCAAGTCAGTTATAAAGAATTAAGAGGAGCTTGCAAGAAAAATTCTCTGTTCTCTGCTAGGGCACAATTAGTTTTGGAGAGCAGTGCATTGCCGAGTCATTCTGGACACAACCATTCTTGATAACCAGCTGAGTGTAGAATAGTGGCATTTAAACTGGTTTATTACAATTGGGTTACATGATGCTTCATTTGATCTGTACTTTTCTTATTATACAAATGCTAAATTAACAAAATTGATTGATTGTCCAGCGGGATGTTGGTTAGGATGCACATCCTCTCAGCGTACTGCTTCTGAAGATCCCTTTCTTTCAACAGTTTGAGCATGTTGAGCTGTGAAGGTTTTAAGTGATAGTATTATGTAGAATTGGTCTTCCTTACTCAGCTGTATTGGTATAAATCTGATGGCATGACAGTGGGCATGTGCATCCTCCTGGAGCTTCTGCATCTTAGAAATTAAAAGCGTGGGAGAAAAAGCACTTCTGAACTCCAGCTGCCTAGTGAGCAGAAAATAAATGACTGAAGAAATGAAAGTGTGAATGGTTTTTTGTTATGATTATGTATGTAACTAGAGTGCTGCAGGTAGTTGCCGGTGGAAGTTTGTTTCTGCCTCAAAAGCACAAACCTTCACTATAGAAGCCAAGGAACTACTTTAGAGTACAGTAGTTAGAAAGCTGTTACTTTTGTGCACTAGTTACGACCAGAGGCCTCAGCAAACAGAAGTTTAAGGGGGTTTTGTGTGGTAGAACTTCCAGGCAGCTTGTTTTCTGCATGTTTGTGAGAGAGTTACTGAGGATACAGACGCTCCCTGCTAAGCTCTTTGACACAAGAGTATTTTCCATGTTGCCTTGTGGCATTTAATATGCCATCAATATTTCTCAAAGTTGTGGGGTTTGTAGGCCCTACTTGGAGTTAATTTCTTGCAGAGGAGATGTTTGGTGAAGGTCCATGTTTAGCTGTTGTCTAGCTGTTTAACCTCTTCTACACACTCTGGAACTGGTCCTGTCCAGGCCAATAATCTATACAAAAGTAAGGTGGGAGATGGTCTCCTCAGCCAGGTGACAGGAGATAGGACAAGGGGAAATGGCACAAAGCTGCACCAGGGCAGGGTCAGATTAGACATTAGAAAAAAATTTTTTACTGAAAGAGTTGTCAGGGCCTGGAACAGGCTGCCCAGGGAGGGGGTTGAGTCACCATCCCTGGATGTGTTAAAAAAAGGGTAGATGAGGTACTTAGGGATATGGTTTAGCACAGGATGGGAACGGTTGGACTCGATGATCTTAAAGGTCTTTTCCAACCTTGTGATTCTATGAAAGTTGATGGCTCACTCTTGTTTTCAGGGAACTTTCTTGGTCTACAAAAGTGTGTGTAGATGGCAATTAAGAATGTTTTTTGGAAGCTGTAGTACTTATAAGTTGCATCTGAAATTCTGTGTTGTGGACTTCTGTCAGATGTGCCTTATTCTGGTCTGCTCTCTAGGTATTTCTGGCAGTCACACATAAGTTATTTTCCTACTCACTACCACAGTGGTAGTGTAATCTGCATTTGCTACTACCTACTAGGTGAAGAAGAATAATGGCTGTTACTGTGGCAGGATAGAATAGGTTCTGGCGTTTTTAAAGAACCAGAGAAACTGAGTCTGAATAAAGATGAGTCCATGAATGAATATTGTTTCTCAGATTCATTCAGTTCCAAGTTTAAATTGGAATTTTGAGCACAAGTTCAATGGAAATTTGAAGTCTGCCTTCATAGTTGTATCTTAAGACTTTTCAGTAGAAATGGATTGGTATCTTCCAAACACAGTATTGATATTCAGTGTGATGCAGTACTATAAAGAAAGATATCTCAAATTAACAAGGGTCTTTCTCCATGTCTTAGGAGAGTAGTCAAGCTAACACTAAAAATAACTTTTTTGTGCTGCGGCAATAATGTCAGTTTATAGTACAAACTGCTCTTAGACTGGTTTTTCAATCTGTTGGCAAATTGAGATGGAAGTACTTAAGAGCTGGAATGTCATTCAGAAATGCACAGAGGCCTGCCTCTCTCTTGCCCCCAATACAGCTCTGTGTTGCCCAAGCACGTGTGTGTTTTTACACCGGTTACGTGCATGATGCAGATGATGATGGGAGTTCAGCGTGTCCCTGGCTAGCAAAAGAAAAGAGAATCTGAACTTCCCAGGATATTTCAAACATCTCTTCCAAAGCAGGTCTTCTCTCTTCCCATTTTGGATTTGTAGACACTTGTCTGCCTTGGTCTCTGAGTGAGTAGCATTAGGTTCTAAGAGAAGCAAGTTTTTGCAGAGGTGAGAATTATCTTTTGACTGACTGATACAGTCAGGGTGAAATTAGCTAGGCTTTTAGGCACACAATCTTGTCCAAGGTAAACCTGAAGACTAGAAAACCTATCTGTGGGGGTTTTTTGTTGTTTGTTTTGTTGGGGGTTTTCTTCCCCCCAACTGTATCCGCTCATCAAATACAAGTTACTACCCTTTCTGAAGGCTTTGCTGCTGTTGTTTTTACTAGATCAGAACTTGCCTTCTGTGTCTTTCAGCCACCTCAGCTCTTTGAGCCTTCTTTCTTCTTGGAAGTTCAGTCTGATCTCTGCTACTAATCTCTTTACTTGTTTCTCCTCTTCTGACTAAGCTTCATCTGTACTTAAAAACTGCGTGACTGGAAAGGCAAAAAGAAAATCTGAGATCAAGTGCAAGATTGTACATCACAGGGCTGCTGAAGTTTAGCTCTAGCAATGAGCTTTCTCTGAAGCTTCCGGCCCTTTTGGAGAGGGGCAGGGGCAGTGAGGTAGCTGATGAAATGTCTAAATGTGTGCTTCATAAGCTGGTGTTAGATAGGGATTGCTTACCGTGTCCTCATCACTGCTGTCCTTTATCCTAGCACTACTTGGATGCTACCTTCAAATCTCAAATCCTCTGGGTTATGAAAAGCAAAGACAGCGCTGTGATTGTTTCCAAAAATAAGGAAAATGTCTGTCTGTGACAGTCTGCCATTCCCCTTGCATCCAGCTCATAAAGAATCTCATTTGAGTACAGTTGTAGTAAATGTAATGTAATTATGTAGTTTAGGCCTCCTCTGCATGGGGGGAGAGCTTATTTGGATTTTTCTTCCCCACCCAAGGATTCCAGTTGTTGGCCAGTAATGGCTTTGAAATGAACAGGTTTCCCTACTGAACTGCAACCATGCCCATGGTTAATGATGGCAGAACAACGCAACAGGTTCTATCGGTAAAGGTTGTTTTCTTTAGGCAAGTCGTAACCTCTGCCTTGTCTCCATCGTATAGACAGGGAAGCAGCTTCCACTGCAGGCAGCTCTTTAAAATGGACGGCACATCTTTTCAGCCAGCTGTGGTTTAGTGGCCTTTTGCTTCTCCTGTTCTGAAGATGCTTGCAAGATTGTTCACACATGCAAGCACTTTTTAAATATATGGTTGGTGAGATAAGTTTGAGTGTACTCAAGGGAATGGCTTCATTCACCATATCCAAATCTATAGCTAGCTCATGTCTGAATCATAATTTCCAGTGTTGAGATAGAAAAAGACAGGAGTCATTTGTTCAGCAGTGGAAGAGAAAGAGAGAGAAAAACTGTCAGTCTAGATTGGTTTTAAGCATCTCTGCCCTTTTTCAGTGCAGCCTTGTGGATGAATACGTGAGGACTCCTCTGCAGCACTTGGCCACTACAATAAAGTTGCAGTTGACTTTAGGACCTCTATTTCAGCCTACATTGTGAAAGAATTTCTGCTAATATTAAAATACTTGGCAGATGTTTTAGTCTGAGTATCCCCTGTCCCCTGTGTGTGTACTCTTTGTATGCGTTTTACCACACTAATCACTTTTCCTTGAACGTTGAATATTTCGGAGCTTGTAGCAGGCAGTCCTGTTATCTTCCTCATGCTCAGGGACTGGGACATAAAGAGTCTGGTGTCTCTCATGAGCATGTTTTTCCACCCTCCAGAATCAGTTTCATGTCTTCATCCTGTCCTACTCCTGCTCTCCTGGTTCTTGTCTGGTTTTTAAGCAGATTGTTTTGCTTGTAATGCTTCCAAAGTGACTGCTCATACTGTAGATTCAAGGAAGAATACCAAACAGTAAAATGGATAAATAGACAGCTCGTTTTGTCACTTCTAATTATAACTGATGACAAAAGAAAGCGAGATTCGTTTTGTCAGCAATCTTCTAAGTGGACTTGCGTGTGAGTTAAAGCTGAAAGCGCAAACTCTTCTTTCAGAGATTGAGGTCTGCTCTTTTGTAGCGCTGCAAAGGCAAGGTGGAGATGAGATGTTTCTTTGGGTGCAGTTTCATAATTGGCATAAGTTCATCATGGAGCAGCAGGGTCAGTTCTCCACCTCCCACCTGTGTATTTCTGATGCATCCCTCCTGCAGTGTTACTTGTATAGTAGCAAAAACCTCTTGAATAACACAGACGTTCGCCATTCTTACCTGGCTGACCATTCAGCCCTGACCACAAGTATTGGGACAGGGGAACAGGGCAGAACTGTCTTTTCCAGCATGAACTGAAGGTAACTTGTGCCTGTTGTGAAACTGTGTCCTGACCTCTTTCTGAAGAGTACAGTTCTGTTTTTCAGTTGGTGTGTAATGACTTTCCAGGCAGAGAGTGAAAACAGCTCTGCTGGAGACTAACTTAAAAGAAAGAAAACAAGTTCTTTTTTTTCTGGCAAGCTCGTGTATCCCAGCTCCTTTTGTAGGAGCAATTACTTTTGACAGGGTAAATCTCTTACCTCCATCTAAAGCATGAGGAACGAAACCAGATTTGTTGGGCGGTAAATTACCCTGCCTCTGCCCAATTTGTATGCAGTAAAGAAAGTACTGCTTAACAATAAATGAGTGAGCACTAATGTAACATTAAGACATGATTTACATCTGTGCAACTACGGAAATCAAATGCTAAGCTTCACCTGCCTTTTGCAACCTACCATCTGTTTCACCATCCCATTGCAACACATCTGTCTAGGCTGTTCATAGTGGCTGTCCCATCAAGGCTGAGCACGCTTCCAGGGGTCGATTTTTGGGGAGTCTTTCTGAGAAGAGCAGCTGTTTTGTTCTGCTTACTTTGTTGCCTTCCTTAAGAGTTTAATAGAAGTGGAGCACATGCACTGGGTAATAAATGCTACTTCATTCTGTCCCTGCCGGGTCCTCAATGGAAGGAGCCCAGTAACAAGTGTGTGGTCTCAACAAGATGTAGCTTTGGAGACAGGTTCCTGGTCCTGTTCCCAGTTCTGTGTTGGCTCAGTTGTAAGCCACTTAACCCTTCTGTCTTTAATTCATTTACCCCTATCTCTGGGAGTGCCACCCGACAGGGATTTTTGACCAATAAAACACTTGATATTTATTTTAGAAAAAATGTAGGGGCATTTAATCAGAGAAGGAGGTTGGGGAGCCGATACTTTTTTTCTTTTTTTTTTAAAACTCATTTCCAACACCAGTGGTGGACATTTTAACCTTCATTTGCATCACATGAGTTTTATGCACTTCAAAATAGCCAAACGAAATGGCTTATTTCAGAAATCCTGCTCTGAAATTCCCAGGCCCGTGGAACGAGACTGGTCCCAAGGGCAGGGCTTCAGGCACAGCATTGGGTTTCATTGTGTCAGATGGAGCTCAGTACAATCATTGATCTCTGGCATGTGTCTCTTTCCTCTCATTTGTATTTATGAATGTGTCATGTTTATCATGAGGCTTATTAGGTTAAACTTGCCTGACCACAATATCGCTTCATGTCATTGTAATCGTATTGTGCAATTGCATTTTTTAAAAGTTGATTTGAGGGTCATGTCCTACATCTGATGGCTTTGATCACTAGCAACCAGTACAAGCTTTTGGTTAAAGGGAGGATCTTTGTTACCTAACGTTCATGTGCCATCAAAAATGTGCTTACCAACCGAAAGATGTGCACAGACTGTCAGCTTGAATCGGTGGTGTGGGTGGTTCTTGGCAAAGTCAATGAGTCTCTGAAGCTGGTGAGGAAATTTTTAACTGTGGTGTCACAAACTTGATGCGTTAGCAACAGATGTCATTTTCATAAGCCTCTGCTCTCTTAGGGATCACAGCATGCGAGCGGTATTCACAATCTGCATGCAAAACGCACAGAGGTTGATGGCATGAAGTCATGTCTTTTAATACACACTGGCTGGAAGAGCACCTTGGTGTAACATTGTGAAGCTTTGGCTTTGGGGCTTAATTAGAGCAAGACGATGGAGCTCCGTGTTGTGCATGGAAAGTCTGTTTGAAGAATGTCAATGAACTGAAAGTCAGAGCAGCCTTTCTGTTAAAACAATACTTCGCTCTTGCCCCATGTGGTTTTATTTGAGAGCTGAATGCTGATGTGAGTGAAGTGAAATAGGAGAATCCTGTGCTTTCCATCCTTTTTCTTTCGTCTTTCCATATGTGAAAAAAAAAAAAATCAGTGGTAGGAGCTATTTCAAATTAGCAAGATAAAATGTGACTGCTCTGTTAGTGCACAAAGACTTCTGAATCACAGTCACTTGAGGCCTCATAGTGTGCCTGGGGCGTTGAAGCCTGGCAGTAATTTTTTAAATGTTGAATATGGTGGTTGTTCCAGAAAAATGAAGGGGAAGTAACATGCAAAACATCCCATTGATAGCAGCATAAGTTGGGAGGGAGGAGTGTGCTTGTTACGGTCCGTCAGCATTCGAGCATCACCAGCATGTCTGAATAAAGAAAGGACTTGCACTGGTCCCTCAGCTTTTTAGTGAGGTATAGATTTATTGGGATCTGAAGGATTGGCGAGGGGGGAGGCGGGTGGGGGAGAGAACTCAAAAGCTGTGGTTTTGGATGAGTCTGCATTTCCATTTGACATGATCATTCAGAGATTTTTTTGGTAACTCAGCCAGAAAAAAAAAAAATCAGCCCCAAATAAAAAAATCCCGACAAACCCAACCAAATAAAAAAAGCAGCGACCTGGGTCTCAGCCTGAAATTCATTTGCTTTGCAGAAACAAGAGGTTTTGAGTTATGCAAGTGCAAATTTTCCTTGAAGAATATTGTATGTAAAGCCTTTTTTTTGCATTTGTTTATCTCCAAAACAGGTTCATTTTTTAAAATGAAAACTTGAGCCTTCGGTCCCTCCTGTGGACAAATAGCCTTGCACAAGGTCTTGTTTCATTTTAGAAAAATGAATTGCTGCGCCGGTGGGGTAGTATTTGATTGCTTTAAAAGTTCCTGTCAGTGTTTTATTTTTGTTTTTCGTTTGTGGACTTGCTGTGCCTTTTGCCCGGCCATATTTAGTCTGCATACTAAATGTTAAGTCTGCCCAAACACTTTACGTTGTGCACTTAGCTTTTTTACTTTTTTTTTTCCTTTCTTTCTTTCTTTCTCCTTTTTTCTTTCTTTTTAAATTTTTTTTTCTTTTGCTTTCACCCAGATGTATCCTAGACCAAGACAGACTTTGCTCCGATGGGCCGGATTTTAGTCCGTGCACTAAATTTTAGTCCGCAGACTAAAAGTAATCCGCGGATTATTTACTAAGTCAATTTTCTCACCAAGAACTACAGAGACCTTGATCCTTCCACTGAGCTGTAGGCGCAAGGGGCTTCACGGCTCACGAGTCCTGCTGTCTGTCCGTCCTCCCACCCCTTCCCACCACGGAGCGCCAGCCCGGCATTGCTTTGGCATCGGCGCCCCGCGTCATGGAAGTGCTGGTGTACCCTTTGCCACGGGCAGCAGCCGCTCGTGTAGTTCTCGGTGGGTGAATTGGGCAGCTTTCCCGGTGGAACTGTGTCGAATGGGAAGAGCTAAAAGACCGCAGGGGTTTTCGCTTGTATTTCTTAGGGCCTTACTCAAAAGGGAGGTGGGAGGGGACAAATTGAGGGGGAAAAAATTTCTTCAGTAACAGGTGCGACGGGTATGAGGGGGAATAAACCCGCAGTAGAGAGAAATTCAGTCCATACCCGCACTCCTGAGGTGTGATACGTCCAGTTCCTGAAGAATCCTAAGGAGATAACGCCAGCAAACAAAATCCAGTGGCGGGGGAAGTCAATCCA
>VZTU01026328.1:81095-99707 GCA_013400835.1 Zapornia atra
AAATGGAGAATAATCCGCGGCGGCCTGAGGTACTCGTAGATCACACAAATTAAAAGCATCCAAATTCAAAGTATAGATCTCAGATTTTTACACTCCCTTCTGCACAAATTATGAATTGCTAGGGGGGTGGTTTTTTTGGGGGAAAAAAAAAAACCCAAACCAACCCAAAAGTTTACATTGTGTCTCTGGGACAGATTTACAAGTGGGATGCACTTCTGGGGACAAACTAATCTGGCCCCACTGTCTGTGGACATTTATATCCAGGACCGAGGACTGAAAATTCTTTATGATGGGAATTTCAATTACCTTTTAGTTCAAGTTTTGATTTCAATTTTTTTTTATTTTTTTAGTAAATGCACTGGCATTGGAACATAAATTTAATATAGAAATGTTTCTATACTATGCCTCACCATTGCACAATCGAAATTTTTTGGCATACACTGTGGTGAAGTTGGACTTGCTGCTATGGAGACTGATGTTAAAAGTTTCTAATTGTATAAACATTTTCTATGTCCCCCACACCATGGATTTCTTATAATATTGGCTATATTTTTCCTTGCTGGACAATTCTCTTTTGGATTGACTCCCCCTGTTTGGATTATTTCACTGCATTATCATCTTTAGGACTCGTCAGGAACAGGACATTTCACCTCAGGAGTACGGGTATGTACTTAAACATTTTTTAAAATTACTAGGCCTAGCCTTGAAAAGAAAGGAGGGAAATGCTAGACATGGAATATTTGAGTTCAAACCATATCCTTGAGGCAGCAGCCAGGTGAATGTTGTAACACAAGGCGATGGAGATGAGATGGGCACAGACCTGTAACTCACTTCATGTGTTAGTCACCACTTGTTGCAGAGAGAAGCCACGTGAGGCCTTCTCATTTATTTTTCTCCTTCCCTGGTTTGAAGCAGTTAGGGTAGACTTCAGGAACTGCCTACTCCAAGTAACTAATTTCTGATCTGAACGTAGGCTGAGTAGTTTTCTGACAGGGTTTAGGAAACAGATGTTAAAGTTTCGCTGACTTGGAAATGAGTCTGGGAGTGGAGATTAAGTGTACTCCTTTTTACAGGAGGCAGATTTGTGACCGTCTGCCTACTGATTTGCTTACGATAAGGCCTTGGTTTTTTTCCTCAAGGCAAAGACAATTTTTTTTTTCCCTTTTTAAAATCTGTAGAGTAGCTGATACATGAGCTCTCCTGAGGGAAAAATGCAGCTGAGTGAAGTACTTCGATTGCGAGCTGTGGCAAACCAAGCCTGTTAAAACAACAGTGAGAAGGTGCATGAGGGAGACCTCGGCAGTTTTACCTGTGTTAAATAGCAAGCAACTTCACTTCTGTGGATTTACCTCAAGACATACTCATTTGTGCTACTTACTGTGAGGTTAAAAAAGAACAAACTTTTTCTTTTTTTCCTCCTTCCTCAATTGGAGACAATCTTAGATTTTGTTCTGGTCAGGCTGTGGCTTGGGAGAGATCCTCACATCCACTTTGCACTGTGGTCAGCAATCCAGGCTCTGCAGGGAGTGAGCGCTAAGCAGCTTCTGCTGCCACTCCTCATGGCTGGCTCGACCTTTTCTCCTTTTGTGACTGCAGGCATCGCGCAGAAACTTTTTGTTTGGTTGGTTTGCAGTAAGCCAGTGGCAGAAATAAATTCTGCTCTTTGATTCCCCAAGTCAGGATTCTGTGCAGCATAAGTTAGTACAGCACACACTCCAGCAAACATGGTTGCTTCCAAGCCAGCTGGGCACTGAAGGGATAAAATTTCAGACCCTAGAGAACTTAGCATTTGTGGTTGATTCTTATTCAGAAGAGCCTGTGTCTTTGGTTTAAAACCTACTTAATGGGTGCCTGTGCAAGTTCCTCACCTACGATTAACTAGCATGTCATGCACTGATGGTTTTTTAATTTTATTTTTTTCCCCTTCTTGGTGCTGTGTGTTTTGGGTTCAGTTGCACTGGAGCAAAGCACTTTGGATTAGCTGGGTTTTTACCAACAATACTGGCATCAGAACTTAGCATTCGCACGCACCCTCCTCCCGTTTCCCCAGCCTGCGTATCACCTGGAACATAGCAAGAGACAAGTGCTTGAGGAGATGATGCAGGTCCCATACATGACTAACTCATACTTTGGTTTTGACATAACGAGAAAGGAGGATGGGGGATGTAATTAGCAGTAGGAAGAACCATTCGTAGAGACTTAAAACAAAGCTGTAGTGAAGATCTCCTTTTTGTAATCACTCGCAGTAAAAGTCTGTTAGAGCAAAATAGTTGGTTCTCTTGACGCAACTTTCAGTTGTCCTTACAAATACCAAATGTGCAGGAATTATCCCAGTAAACTTACAGGAGTGACCTGCCAGAATAAGGTCACGGAAGGAGTAACTTCCAAATTAGAGCTAGACATTTCCTGCACCCCGCCCGCGCTTTCCTTGTTGTTCTCCAAAGTTGAACAGCAGCCTCCATAGCAACAATCTGACTGGCCTGCCTGCAAAAGTCCATGTTAGCAAGACTTCATTCAGTAGCCAAAAAACCAAAGAACAGTGACGACAGAACAAACCAACCCAAAAGCGTAGCAGGGCCTTATTCAATTTTTACATTCAGTGAATCCTGCTCATTTGAACCCTCCTCCCCACCTTCACTCCACCCCATATGCATGGCTGGTAGCACCTGTGTGTGTTTGTCATGATTTTTGAATGAATTTTTCCCTTCATTCTTACAGTTGTTTTTCTGAGTGCGCTCTCTCATGAAGTCTCTTGCTGGCATTGCACCTTCACTCTAGGGCAAGACGTTGCAATTAACCCTTTCTCAACCCCAGGAACTGGATTTTCCCATCCTTACTGGAGGACTTTGATTAGCACGAACCACAAGTTTGTTCCAGCTTGTTGGGCAGCGAGAGGTTTAATTGCTCTGACTTGCTCCTGGTCAGCAAAGAAAAAAAATAACATACCCAGACAACCTGTTTCTCTTCTCTTTTTTTTGTTTTTGCTGGTTTTTTAGGTCTTCCGGCCCCGCACTCCACCAGAAGCAATCGCGCTATGTAGCCGCCTGTTGGAGTACACCCCCACTGCCCGCCTGACTCCCCTGGAGGCCTGTGCGCACTCTTTCTTCGATGAACTACGGGACCCAAATGTCAAGTTACCAAACGGGCGAGACAAACCTGCGCTCTTCAATTTCACCACTCAAGGTAGCTTGTGAGCCTTGAAGGATCCTTTCTTTAGGAGGAAGCTCTGGGATAAATGTTCACTGTAATGCAGGTGTCGCTCCCTCAAAAGTAAAAAACAAAACAACCCAAGAAACATAACAACAAGACATCTCTGAGCAGGACTGAGGTTATTAAGTGGTTGCATAACCAGTTGTCCAGTTCAAAAAGAGAGGAAAGGGGCTTGGAGAAATGGATTACAGGATTTTCAGATGCCTGGTACCTTCGATTCAAAGTTAGTGCAGGGGACCAAGGGTTGTTACTGTTGGATTATATCACAAAGGCCTGTGTTTGCTGTTCAATGTCTGCAACCTCACTGATGTTTTCGTGTAAAATCCCACCGTCAGAGGACTGTGGGGATTAGATTATTGTTTTGGAGATGATCTTGCTCCTTTGTACCTGAAACACCATAGCAAGGAGTAATGTGCGTTAGGTTTGGCAGGGAGGTTTGAAATGTGGGTGCCCTCTTTGGTTCTGGATGTGAGAGAAATACAGAAGCTTTAGTGCCCAAACTTTATGTGCTGTACATCTGGCATTACATTGACTCAGCCGTTTAGAAACTGTAAAAATCATGGACAACTAACTTCTTTTATTTGAAGCCAGACTGCTATCTCATTTTAAAAAACATTTGTGTATTTTTCCCACAGAAGTCAGAAATGTAAAACTGATATTCCCCTGTAGAACAGTTTTGCCTGCCAAGACAGGGAATGTGAGAAGTGTAGCATAAAAATATGGTAGTAATTAATTTTGCCGCACTTTTAAAAAGTGATTAGCTGCTAATTCTCACCCTTTGACCAAGAATAAATCTGTGTGCATTTTCTGATGAGATTTTAAAACACCTTTTGTTTCAGTTAACATAATGCAATTTTTCAAATTCTTTGGTGCATGCAATGCCCATCTCCCAAAATGTGAAACCCTCTCCTTAAACATGTGGAGCCATTCTTAGGGGAAAAAAAAACCACCCCGAAACAAAAAACCCACCAAAAACCAAGGCAGAGGAAGAGAGGCAGAAAGCTTTCTATTCTAAGCTGCATGACAATAAACTTTTAACTCACTTTGAGGAGCTGCCTTGCAGCAGGCAAATACATTGGATATAGTAGAACATTTCCAAAGCATGGACACCTTAAAGTATTCAAATAGCTTGTGCTTCCACGTCCCTGTCCTCTGTGCTGATTCCTGCATCTGTTACAGGACTCAGTGTGTTTTCTTTCCACTGTAAGACCACCTTCAGTAGCTAAGATAGTTTTGATCCCAGTATCTTAATACAGCTTCAGCCCTGTTCTTTTTCAAAGTGTTTCTTAATGATGTTAAAGATTAGATCCATCTACTACATGAAAGCTAAGATTGTAAAATAGTTGGAAAGCGCTATAGTGAGTCTTTTTAAAAAATCCTTAGAGGAAAAATAAGCGTATGTTTTGGGAATGTGTCACTTTCCCGTTCTACCCCTAGGTGATGTAGGAACTGCTGTGTAAGCTACCTTAATGATCAAGCAAATATTAAAGCTCCTCTACTGTCATCCTAAAGACCTGATGTGCTCTCCCTTTGCACAGACCCTTGTGGGAATGGCAGCCTTAAGATTCAAAAAAACACATTTCTGTCCTTGGCAGGTACCAGAGTTACCATCTAAAAAGGGAAGCCAGAACAGAGGCCAGTCATTAACACATTTCCAAGTAAGCTTTGTTGCAGGTGACCAGTCAAACACTGATTTTAAGACCTCTGTAAACAATAAAGGCACAGCAGACAGTCTCATGTAGCAGCAGTCCTGATTGCAGCCTTAAGATACACAGGAAGTTTTGCTTCTCCTTTGACCACTGTGCAGTCCTTGCTCTTTAGCCAGACTGTGCAAGATCCCATCAGATTGGCTAGTCCAGAGCAGAAATCCCAACTGGAAAATAAGACCAGGTCACTGGAAATCAGGTGATGATTTGTGTTAAGTCATCTGTGGTAATTTAAAAAGTAACAAAAGACATCCTCTTGTTTTGAAGAGCATGTATTTTCAGTAGACAATATTAAGTTTTAAAAGTATTTTATTTGGCTACATCCAGTTGCCTGAAACCCATGAAGTAGGAGGTAGCTGCAGAAGTCTTGAAGGCAAATCTGTTAGAAATAACAACATTAACCTGACTGTTAATGCCTTGCATTGGTTTTTCAGAAAGAACCTAAGCACTATGCCGAGCCTGCTGATCTTGGGCGCAGGCACTGATCAGATACAGTTGAGGGGAAAAAAAAGCTGTGAGAGTATGTGGAAGATAAAGATCGTGGTCTTTGGCTGCTAGCAGTAGTTTTGGGGCACACAGGTGCTTTATTGTAGAGATGAGATCTCTTGAAGAGAGCTTTGGTTGGTCATTCTTAATGTCTTGCCTGTAAGTTTCTCCTAGTATTTAAATGAATGCTGGATGTTAATTAGGGTTTGAAAAAAATATTCTGGCCAAGGAAATACCTGCACTAGCCACAAAGCTGCAGTTCAGTAGTGGCTGTTAGACCTGAAAGACAGAGAGCACAAAAAGCAGTTTTCCTCTTAGAAGCTGAATTTTTAAGCAACCTATGAAGTGACTACCATTTCCTAAACTTCCTGTAACATGTCAGTGATTCTGCTGAGTCACAAATGTTTCTGTCACTTTGTTGGCCATTAGATATTCTAACACTCTTCTGTGATTCAGTGCTTAAGTATGGTTATCATGGTTCGCTTTGACAAATGACTTTCCTGCTGAAGTGTGTGGGTCTTGTGAGCTTTCTGAGGTTGTTTGTTTGGTTCAGTTTTTTTAATGAGCCTGGCTTGTGGCCTTTAAAATGAAATTTTATATATATATATATATCCCTTCTAACAGAAATGAAGGGAGATACATATTCTGACATTCCTAACTAGAAATCCTTTGTGTGACTATCTGAGTGACATCTAGGGGTTTTTTTGTAGACTGGGGAAAAAAGGCAAAAATGAAATTTGTTCTGCTTCCAGCACTCTTCTAGGTTGAAGAAAAACTGCTGGAATTACTTAAATTGTGTGGAGAATTTGTTACTGTGACAAAGCAAACACGATATAAGAGTAATTTTTCCAGGGGATTACGAAGCGTTGATACACCAAGCGTAATGATGCTGAGAAGAGCGCTGTGCTGTTTCCTAACACCAGGCATTTCCTCGTGTTTCAGGAATGAAGATGATCTGGTGTTCCAGTAAAACTGGACATTGACATCTCCTTGTTGGAGATGTAAACTGGCTGCAGATGCCATGGTTTGATCAGGAGGAAGCCAAAGATGTTCTCCTGGCTGATGTGAATGGGAATTGGGATATCTGCTCTGTTCACATCACAGTGGTGAAAACTTTGGATTGCCATGACCACAATACCTTCTTGCGGCAGTATTGGTTGTCATTAGCCCAGCCTTCAACTGCAAGTTTGATTTAGATAAGCAGGCTAAATTCAACAGCTTGCTCAAGTACTGTGTTGGAAACCAGTGGGAATAGAGGTTCTCACTGCTTTGTAGTCTGCAGGTACCGCAGGTCAGACTGTTTCCTTAGCAATGACATGTCTTATCCTTACAGGTGGGATAGGTGAAAAAATGTAGTAGAACAAAAATTCAAACGAGCTCTCAAGCAAAGCTGCTATTAAAGTTCAGCCAAAAGAGTTCAATTTGCTCTGGCTGCTTGTTGTCTGAATTCATCTGCTTCTCGAAGCGAAGCGTCGAGGCATTCAGAGGATGCTGAATTTAAGGAACTTTATACCAGGGAAGATAATGTGGGGTTTGAGGAGGTGAGGGCATGATCAGCCTTCTAGTCTCTACGGAAGTTTTTTAGGTAGCTTCAGAGAAGTGGTTGCACTTGCCTTAAAACCAGCGGGAATCCGTATGCTTGCAGTAATAGGTGCTGCAAAAGATGAGCATATAGGAGGAATGAAAATGGGGTTGAAGTGCTGTTGCCAAGGGTGTTGTGCTGTCAGATCAGCTGGTTCTTTGGCTACAGCGATGCAGGCAGTCTTACAGCTGCATCCTCGAGGCATCGCTTAGCACCGGAAGGTAGCGAATGGTTTCCTTGATGTTGTAGCTCTGCTTTTGTTTGGGTCACAGTCACAGCAGATTTGGAAAACAGCTTTGGAAAAAATACTAAAGGAGCAACAGTTTCTATCACAGAGCAGCTAATACCCAAGGTAGTGTTAAAAGTATAGGATTATCACTTGTGTTTCAGCTATGGCACTTGACCATTCATGTTTCTTCAGTTTATTTTTCCATTTAAAATGGAGAGTTAACGAATTCTGAATTACATTATGAATATATGAATTCTGAATTATTCCCACATGAGTGTGAGGACCAGTGTTTGTACAGATGCTGTGAGTACCAGGGCTTTCTAGAAGGGCTGGCTAGGTCTGCTTAGACCTGAATGGAGTATTGCAGGATAGATTGGATGGGTTGCAGATATTGTAGTGACTTCTGTTTGGTTCTAGACTAGAGTTTGTGTTCATAAGTGCTGAAAGGCAGTCTCAAAATGTGTAGTAATAAGAGGCTTGTAAGCAGGTGCTTCTTTATCACTGGGAGGGTAAGATGCAGAAATTTTATGTAACTTAATGGAGAAAAAAACCCTTGCCAAGTAGCCTACTGATCCCTTTAGGCCCTAAGCTTAAAGCTTGTAAAGAAAATAGCCTAAAGAATAGGCTCTTAAAAAATGAGCCCAAATAATTTAAGACTGTGTACAAAACCACCTTACTGAGCCCATGGCATGATTTGGACTAGTTTCTGTACAGCCCTTGCTGTACAACAAGACCTGTCTGGAGGTCTTACATAAAAAGCTGTCTATTCTCATTTCTTCTCCAGATGATCTGGAGCTCCAGAAGTCATCAGTCCCCTTCTGTGAGGGAACTGTTCACATCCTTTTCATCAGATGTTGCTTCCTCAAGAGACAGTCATTCCTGTTTCCGAAACAAACAGGACCTGTCTTGTCTCGGCTCAATCCCACCTTCTGTGAGACACTAGATTCTCTTGAAAGGGTGCCAGAAGATTGTTGTTTGGCAGTGTGTTGCCCTTCATCCTCCCACAGTTGTGGCTGTAGGATGCCTATGCTATATTAGATTTGGAGCCTAAAAGACGTGACTATTTTTTCTTTGGTTAATGTCTTCAGGAAGAATAGTTGCGTCATTTTGTTTGTTTAGACTACTTAAATTGCCCAGCAAACCAAGTCCCTTTGCCTTTCCCTCTGCTTTTAAAGGAGATGTCACCTCTCCTTGGCCTCACCTAAGGAAGCTGCTGTGAGAAATTGGTCTTTGGTTTCTGGGTCCTTGAGAAAGTGGTGCTTGAGTGAGACACAGAACTGAAGTTCTTGGAGCAACTGTGGCAGCCGCTTGCTTACTGAACCAGTGCCCAAAGCAGCACCACTGTGATTGGCCTTCTCCTTGAGACTGATTGCAAGTGGGTTTGCAAAGGGAATCCTTCCAGTGCTCAGAAGGAAGCAGCGTTATGGAGCCATTGATAAGGAACAGACTTGGCTGGTTCTTTGCTAACTCCCAAGCTGCTGTCTTTCTCTGGGAAATAATTCCCTTTAATTCCCTTGCACCACTACTTAGAGTTGTGACTGTGACAGTCTTGCTTTGGAGACTGCCTTGCTGAATATCACTGTAGCTCAACTCACTGGTCAACAAAGGAGAAAGCATAACGTGACCTTTGGCTGTAAGGGCACAGGGGCATGTGTTTTGCCCCAGGTTGCCATTACGGGGGAAAACCTGAGGAGCTGAGCCTGCATGTGGGGCTCTTCATGGATGATGAGCTAACTCTGTCTGTTCCACCTCCCCTCCAGAACTGTCAAGTAACCCAACTCTGGCTTCGATCCTCATCCCTGCTCATGCCCGGAACCAAGCAGCTGCTTCAACCCCTACAAACGCTACAGCTGCCTCAGGTGAGAACATGCAACTGCCTGCCTCCCTCCCTCCCCACCCTCGCTCCTCCTGCCCAGGCACCTTCCCTCTGCTGAGGCCCACAAATCTCCTCAGCCCTTGGGGTGAATGGGGAGGAAGGGTTCGTTCCAGCATCACCTGAAACTCGGTGGTGGTAGGTGGCCATTTGGGTGCCAGCTGTGGCCATCAGCCCCAGCCCTAACTGAGGGCACCTAAACTGTGTGCGGCCATTTAGTTTGTTGGCCCTTCTCACTCAGACTTTAGCTATTAAACAATCATTCTCTCACCTGTTTTTTAGCAATCCTTCTGGATTGGTTTGCATCTAATTTCTGAGCTCTCAGCCAGTCTGAAGTTTATACTGACCTGGAGCATGAGTTTGTGATGCCACCTGCGTGGATGGAGAGGACATTTTCCCCAGAGGCATTAGCGCTTGAAAGTCTAGGGAGATCAGTCATCGTGCTCACTGCCTCATCTCAGTAGTCACAATCGCTTCCTACCGAGTTTGCTCGTCTTGTCTTTGGGCACAAGGCAGATGCTTTTGGATTTTGGCCAGCACTGACTGAATTTCTTTTTTGCTTCTTGGTGTCTCTCAGATTCCTGTCAGAACCCTTTTAAAAGTTCACTGTTGGTCTGTAGCCACTCCATATTGTATTCTGTTTCCAGTGAAAGCTTTAAAGCCTGGGTAGTATCAGTTGGGAGGCTCCCAAAGAAAATCCCAGGTGCTGCAGGATGTGGCAGAGGTGATTCAGTACATGGCACACTTCCTCTGAGTCAGCCCTGAGTCAGCACACCAGCCAGCGGGCTCTGGCAACCTAAGGCAGGCTGCAAAATGGGTGTGCTTCCATACGTATCCTGCATACATGTCAGTCCCATTTGACAAGGGCTGTGACCCCCTTTTGAGGTGTAAGGCATTTACTTAATGTAAGATAGCTGATAAGGAGAAGCCCTAATTAAAAAGGTATTTGTGAAACATGCAGGAAAGCCTTTGCAGGTTAACCTGCTGCATGGTTACCTGACAGCTGATGTGCCTGGTCCAGCCAGGCTGTACAGAAAGTGCTTCTGTACTCCAGGACAGACAGATGTACCCGGGTTTGAAAGATGAGGCTTCTCTCTGAAAACATAGTAGCAGTAGGTAAAAGACACAATCTGCACAGTTTCTGTGGCTTGAATCTAGGAGAAAGCAAAGTTGCTATTCTCAAATTTAGTGTGTTTATTTCATACGCTTGGCAGTATTTTGCAAATAGTCATGTCCTCTGTTTCCCTTTTATGTGAATCTGTTGTCCAGTGAGTGGAGGGGGGGAGCAGATAAAGTAGTGAAAGTGAAAAAACTACAAAATACAAACATGGAAAGTTCTATTAAGCCCTTCTGAAAAATAATATTTCACTTAATGTCGTTTTCATGCCTTTTAAGGAGTTTGCTTTGCCAAGATACAAGTCTTGAGGACTTTATAATAGAGTTAAGAAGTTTTTCGCCCAGCACTTCCCAAGAGTTCATGTGGGGGTGGAAATGCATTTAAGTTCTAAATATGAAGTATACTAAAAGTGGAGGAGGAGAAAAAAACCCCAAGCAATCAAATAAAAAACCAACAGATAAAACCATGAACCAGAAAACCCCCACTTAGACCAACGCCAGCTTATTGAGCTCTACATTTTTAACCCCCTGTTTGCAAGCACTGCACTGAGTTGGGATAGGATTCATAGTTCAAACAAAAACTCCTTGTGGCTTGGAAAGAAATGGTGAAATTAAGTTCGGTATTGGGCAGCAATCACCTTTGTGTTTCCCTGGCACAGCTGGTTGGTAGTTTATTACTCACATATGGGTTCTTGCTGCAAGTAGTGGAATTTCACCAGAGCTGTGATTTTCAGGATTAGGTCCTGTATGAGGTTATGTTAATCTGTGGTGCTTTGTTGATGCTACACTTACCAGGAGATTTTTGTGAAAGGAGTCCCTTCACAGATTGAACACAGACAAAAAAACCCATCTAATTTATTACACTACACCCACACAGAGAAACCAGGTAGGATAATAAGAAGTAAACCCACCCGTGCAGCCCCCCTTCCCGCACCAGAACCTTGTCAGGCAAAACCACAACACAAAGCAATTCAAATTACATGTCAGTTGTAACCTGCGTTGTTAGTGTGTAACTCTTGTCTACTTCTAGCAAGTAGAACTGATGCTGAGGTTCAAGTGTCCTCTGTTCTGTCCAGCACAGCTGCCTTCTCCGTAAGCTTCTCCTCACACCTCCTTAGCAGTGCAGGGTTCATCAGGCCGGCAGTGCTAGCCTTGTGCTCACCTGCATGGCACGCACCAACATTCTTAAAAGTTACCCAGGATGAGTAATTGTTCTTAACTGATAGATGCACAGCGGTGGTTTCACAGCCCAATTCTGTTTGTATGGACGCCATTTGATCTAGCCAGGAGGAGGAAGAGGGTGGTTTCACAGCTGTGCAGCCACAGCACGTGAGAGGGGAGTATGCACATCAGTGCATATCTGCTTGTTTTTCCTTCCTGGATCAGCCAGCAGCAGTAGTTACCTCTCTGGCAGTCAGCATTACAATGGGAAGAGCATAATTGCCATCTGCAGGGGAGTTGTGCCAGCAGAGATGCTGGGGTCATCATTGTAGGCATCCCGCTGCGTTGATCCTATGTAATCCCAAATGCAGCGGTGTGCCTGAACTTTCAGCTGCAGAACAGATTAGAGCTGGTGTAACCCGCCAATGTGCGGTTGAAAAAGACCACAGCGCTCCATAAAATAAGATTTGAAGTATTTATGGTATACCCATTGAAGGAGTTTTGGAAAACTTGACTTCCTTAACCAGGGTAGGAGGCTCAAGCAGTTTGCTTGGACTTCTGCAAGCTCAGCACAGGAACGAGTCCAGGACAGTTGGAGGAGTAAAACTTGCACCATTCAGTCTTGCCAGTTTTGCTCTGAGCCCTGGATTTCTATCCCTGTCAGCACTGTGTGAAAACCAGGCTCTTCTCCTCCTTCCACTTGTCTCCTCAGCAGCCCTGTGGGGACTCCCAGGCGGGCGGTAGGGTTTTTCTCTATCTTCGCAGATGAGTGGCACAGCCTGTCAGCATTACGAATCCAACCAGCTAATGCTGCCATTAGTGCTAATGGGCTTTCTCAGGCTGAGTTGGCGTCTCTCTCTGAACTATAGCTTCATCCTTCCTTTCCGGGAGGTTTTCTAAGGAGTGTCCTGTGTACCCTCCAAGAAAGCTGAGGCATTCCTCAGAGGAAAAAGCTGAACTGAAGGAGGGGCTCCTCATCGGTGAGAGAGAATTTCTGCCCTCTGTTCAGAAGTTTTGGAACCGGCTGAGACTTCAGCCCTGATGTGGTTTCTTTGCTCTCACAAAAGGAGGTGTCAGGTGGATCGGTTAGGGCCAAGAGGCTGTCCTCACCCCAAGCCACAGTCTGCTGTGTAGTCATCTGTCCCATACCAGAAAGCTGCATGTCAGCTCCTAGAATCACAGAATCATTAAGGTTGGAAAAGACCTCCAAGATCACCTAGTCCAGCCATCCCTTTACCACCGATAGTACTTAGTAAATCATGTCCCTAAGTACCTCATCCGACCTTTCCTTGAACAACCCAAGGGATGGTGACTCCATCACCTCTCTGGGCAGCCTGTTCCAATGCCTAACTGCTCTTTCTGAGAAGAAACTTTTCCTGTTTCTAACCTGACCCTGCCCTGGTGCCACTTGCAGCCATTCACTCTTGTCCTATTGCTAGTTACACGCGAGAAGAGGCTGACCCCCAGCTCACCACAACCTCCTTTTAGGTAGTTGTAGAGAGCAGTAAGGTCTCCCCTGAGCTTCCTCTTCTCCAGACAACAGTCCCAGCTTCATTCCCCTGCAGGGCGTCCATGGTGGCACAGGTGGCTGCTTCACAAAGGAGATTTTCTAGTACCACTGCTGAAGGCCTGGATTTTCTTCTTTTATGCCCAAATACTGATTTCTCGTGTTGAAGAGTAAGTGAATGTCCACAGACCCCTTGTACAGTTGTGCTTTTTCTGATGCTTCACCAAATTGATGCTGGAACAAGCCCCTCTTTGTTCCTCAAATGTCCTGTCAACACGGAGTCAAAGAACAAGCTAGAATGTCAAACCACTGCATTTTCTTGCAGCTTTGGAGCCAGCAGGGCCTTGAGCAGGCTCTGTGCCCTGCCCCAGCCAGAGTGAGCTTCCATATGGCATTGCGAAAAGCCCCACGTAAATGGTCTTGGGCTGCGTCACCTGGTTCATTTCCTCTTCTGACATGTGGCCTATACGTTTCTCAGGAACTCTCCCTTTAGAGTGATGATAGCAAAGGAGCATGTCTTACATATGTTACATGAAGTAGCTGCATCCCCCTCCTCTCTTTTTTCCCCATGTATCTGCTCAGTAGCACTGCAATGATAATGGTTTCAGCTTCTGCTGTCTTCGGGAGCAGGAGATCAAAAGGCTCACTTCATTTCAGCAGATGGAGTACAAGCACTTTCTGTACACACACAGAGAAGCCCTCTGCCAGTGGTACAGACTCCAGCTGGACTGCTTGCATCAGGCTCGGCAGATGTTGCATTAACTGGAGTTTATCCATACCTGAAAACTAATCTAGAACAGGCACGGGGGGAGTTTGAAGTGTGGGAACTATTAGCTGTCTGGCTGTGTCACTTCTGATTTCCATGGTCATTGGTGTGCATGCGTCTGGGACATGGGAATCACTCCTTCAGGCTTGTTCTCCATGTAGGAGGATGCCTCCCACGTGCAAGGCCAGCTTTCCAAGTAGCATTGTCAGTGCTGTCATGCTGCCCCGGGACTATCACTGCATGAGCTTTTTATCATGGTGGGCATTCCTTTGGGAGGGAGGGGTTGCAGTTGATTTGGAGCAGGGGCAAAGAGAATGGGCAAGTCCCAGAGCAGTCATCTGGCATCTTCAGCCCCCAGGAGGATGTGCCTTCCTCCTTGCAGCATTTCCTTTTCAGATAGGCATCATCCTCTCCTCCCGCTTGTCCCTGGTATTCCTGGGTGCTGTTGTGTGCTTGATTTCCTGTTTCCTGTTGCCGTTGTCTGTGTATGTTACTTAATTTGTCGCTCAGCCGGTGCTGCCCATCTCTGGGCTTCCATTTGTTTGATTGCCCTTGCTTGTGGCTGCACCTCCTGCTATGGTCAGGTCAGTGTGGCAGGAGAGGAGAGGGGTTTCCTTAACCCTCTGTAGAGCATTGTTGGGGCGCTGCATTGCCTTGCCAGCTTTCCTGGGCTGGAGGAGTATTACTGCACCCCCAGCACCCGCCAGTTGTATTTTGCCTTGTTCATTATTTATACCGACCATCAGTCTGAGGTCAGTAAATCCATTCTTTCTTTTTAGGAGTCCTTTCCTGTGTCTCACTGAATGCAGTGCTTGCCCAGCCTGCCCTCTTCTGTAGTGAGATAAGAAGTTGGAGGGTTTTCTTTGTTTCTGTTGCATTATCGATAGCTTTGCAGTTACTCTTGCTTGATCTAAGTGGGGGAAATGCATGAGGGTCTCCTGCAGAAAACCTCACGTAGTATCTTTCTCCCACCCCGTATTTGTGTTGGGTTATTTTGTGCTTTTAACTGTTCATGCATTTATCTTTTGAGCATTCTAATTAGATCCTGTGTGGGGTGCTTCCAGATGAAGTTGGTGCATTTTTGTCCCTACCGACTCTTCTAAGGCCAGGAACGATCTTTGTAGAGAAAATACCTGATGCATGGGGCACTTGAAAGCACAGCTTGAGTGGATTTCCTTTTGGTGTTTCTTTGCAAGCTCTGTGTTTTCTTGGAAGGCAATTTGACACATGCCCACAGTACCATGAGCCGTGTCTCTGCGGAGCTCTGTTCCTCCCAGAGAAGAGAAGGTGTTGGAGACCCCTTACTGCAGACCCCCAATGCTCTTAACAGTGCCACATGCTCATGTAAAGCTCATGACTGGTTTCAGGCCTTGATGTTAATCTGCTTCAGCAGTTCAGAGGGGGATAGGTCTGACTCTGGTTGAGCAACACAGAATAAAGCCAGTAGACTTGAAAGACATTTTCCAAGGCAGCAAGTGCATGAATTATACACTGACACACAAGCTGTTCATGCTGGGGGGAGCGGGCTCCTCGCGCTCATTGTCTGTGCTCACTCACACAATTAACAGATGCCTTTGTTACAAGAAGACTCAACCACACCAACCTTGGGCACAAGCGTGTAGTGGCCAAGGCTGTGCGATGTGTTAGCTATGGCGATGCTAGCGCGCCTCGTCCTGCAACTAGAGTTACTGGAACGTAACGTGAGCGACTTCCCGCTGTGCCGGCAGCATTAGTGCCTGCAAAATCTGCTAGAGCCCAGCCAGGTGCTCACACTCCCGCCTGCCTGCAGCCCTCAGCCCAGAGGATGCCTTTGTCCTGCCTAAAGGCCATCCTCCCGCCCTCTCCCCAGACCCAGCAGTTCCAAGGAGAGCATCCTAACCAAACAGCACCTCGGTGGGACTCGCGGGTTTCCCTGAGCAGAGAATGTCGTAGCTGTTTTTCCAAATCTGTCTGTATTTTGGAGGTAATACTGGTTGTTTTTTTTCTGTCTTCCCTTCCTCTCTTGCCTGTCATTTGCAGATGTTAACGCAGGAGAACGAGTTCAGACCAATAGTGTAGCTACAGCATCAGCCTCCAACTCCACCTGAACCGGTACCAAGCAGCCAGCTGCACAGGAAAAATCACCAGTAATTTGAGTCTTTCTCAGCAACACTGGTCACATTTGGAAAGAAAATTAAAAAGAGGAAAAAAAAAAAACAAAAAACACAAACAAAAACCAACCAACAAACCAACCAACCTGTTCATTTTAGTGTTCAATTTTTTATTATTATTGTTGTTCTTATTTAACCTTGTAAAATATCTATAAATACAAACCAGTTTCATTGTACTCTCACTCTGCAGGGTGTCCGGGGCAGGGGACTAGGTGGGGGGAGGAGGGAAAGCGGAGCAATACAACACACCAATGTCTCTCCCCTCGACAATCTCTTCATGTTGGAAGTTTGCTGTCGTGTACTTCAGAACCAGGACTCTTGCCTCATGCCCCCTCCCACAACAGAAGGAAGGAAAAACAAAACAAAAAGACCCAAACCTCATTCTCTGCTGAAGTTCGTTTTGTTTTGGTTTTTCTTTTAACCTCTTTTTTTTTATTTTCTTTTTAAGTGAAGTTTTGGACTTTTGTAGTGCACAGCTTGAATTTGGTCGGGAGCTTAGCAGGGGTCATTCAACAGAGCTCAGCGTTTCTTGTCAGTGAATCCGTATCCCGGGGTGTCCGAAGAACTGCCCCGGCTCAGTATGGGGGAACCGGGCAGCATGGTAGGAAAATAGGTTGCCGTGGGGTAGGGTGGGGTGGGGTGGGGGGGTTTGTGGTGTGGCTAAGGCTCGAACCGCTAGCAGAAAGAAGCCTTTTAATTTAAAAAAAACCATTAAAAATCAGCGCTAGCGATGGAAAAAAACCCTGCAGCTTCACTCTGGGAAAAGCCTTGCCCAGGCGGGTTCTATATAATATAATATAATATAATATTAACACATGCACGATGGCAAGCGGTTAGCTTTGCTGCAGCAGCTCCCTGCCCAGCCGGAGCTCCTGCGTCCCCCTGTGTGCCAGTTGTCTCCCATCTTCAGCAGAGAAGAGCGGACGAACAAAATCCTGGGGTGGGGGAGGTGGGGGGGAACCGCCAGGGACGGCAAGGGATGTTATTTGGAAAGCAGCCACTGTGAAAGCTTACTGGTTCTTGGTGGTTTGGGTTGCGTTTCTTTTCTTTCTCTCTCCCTGCCCCCCCGCCAGGCTCTCAATTTGAACAGGCTTCCCTTTCCCAAGGTGCGTACAGGAAAAGGACACCAGGGTTTATAATGTGAACTGTAACAGTCTACTGGTTTATTTTGTAATATTTCTTTTTTCTTTTTTTTTTTAACTGCAGTTTTAACTTGCAGGATGCCACATTCTCCGATAGTTCTGATTTTAAATCCACGGCTAGAATCTGTATTTAATTTCATCTTTTTTAACCTCTTGCTTTTTTTGATCTCTATTTATTGATGCGTGTTGCCACGTCGCCATTATGTTTTTACATTGGTAGAATATTAATAAAATACACATCCGAGTGCTCTCGACAGTAATTTGTACCTGCTGACTTGTAGGAAAGCTGGCTATATATGAGTGTGTGTGTATATATATTATATAAATATATACATGTATACATAGATACAATACTGCTTTTTTTTTATTTTGTCTATGGTCTCGAAGCAGTCTGACTGAAGCGTGAGGCGAATGCTTGTCCTAGTCCATCTGTTCAGGGTCCGGGTTCCTGCCCTGCGACGACGCGTGGCGTGCGCATCCACGTCTCTCTTCCTGAAGTCAAAGCAATATTCCTCGGGAAAGGGTCAGGCGAGCGGCTGGATGCAGCCGCGGCCTAGGAACGAGACTGTCGGACAGCCTGATCTTGTCGTAGGCTTGTGGTGGGTGTCCGCTCCGGCCTTATCCTCCTTCAGAGAAACTGTAGTCAGTCACCTTTGGTGCTTATTGAGCTGTTGTGCAACCTGTGGATTTCTGAGGCAAGCGGTTGCTTTTCAGGAGCGCGCGGCCCTTCGCACGGCCCGGCGGTGGCCAGCAGTAGTGGCTTCAGCAAGCTTGGCCGCCACGGGGGAGGCAGGGCTTTTGCTCACGAGCTCAGTTGCGTTTCTCCTCGTACCTTTTTTATCCTCTTGACGTGGGATTTTTTGGAAACTGTCTCTTAGCAGCCCTGGAACTGATAAAAGCCCTGCCCTCTCCCTCCCGCCTGGCGCGCGGGGGGGATCGCAGGAGCTGTTTCAAGAGGTGAGTGACCACCTGCCGTGAAGCCGAGAACCCCTCTGTGCTGTACCCCTCAGCAATTTGCTGTCAGGCGCGCGCACAAAACACCCCCAAACAGGCTTTTAAAGCTTTCAGTTGTCCCCGCTTCCCAGCGGGCTGTGAAGGAAGGCACACCCACGCTCGGGAACAGGCGGCTTTCCAAACCCTTACACGCGACTGAATAGGAAGGGCTGAAGAGCGAGCGTCTTGATGCCAGAGCTCATCTAGTCAGTGCGGTGAGAGGTAAGTGGAGGGGCTTGGTTGAGTTGACCCAGTGATCCAAAAGGATGCGGGAGCCTCGAAGCGTAGGGCAGCGGCAGGGTTCCGGACCCACTGTGCAGGCGAGGCTGCTGTTTGGAGGCAGTGAGTTACCGAGTCTTAAAACACCAAACCAACCACAACGAAGTAATAAAACTACCGAAGAAAGCCTGCTGCTTGTGCCAGGAAGGTGGCTTTTCTTCTCTTGCGTCCTCTCTTTCTGTTCAAGGCGGGCAGAGGGGAGCCCAGAGCTCTCCCCTCCGGTTTTGTGACAGTGCCGGCGTCTGTGTGTATGTGTCTGTGTGTGTGTGTGTGTGTGTGTCTCTCCTGTGCGTGTTAGGCTGGGGGAGGGTCGGGGGCGCCCCTCTGGTTTTAGTTCTTTATTTGTTTCAAGGATCATGGCAGGGTCCCACGCTCTTTTGTACAAGTTAGATCCAGGTCTTTGAATAACCTT
>VZTU01026328.1:100053-153675 GCA_013400835.1 Zapornia atra
CATCCCCCCCTTTATTAACAACGTCTCCCACTCTAAACCCGTCTCCCACTCCAAACCTGCATCTTTGCTCCTCACCCCCCCACCCCTGCTTTCTAACTCTTTGAGTGCTGTAAGGTTTCGGTGATACCCTGATCAGTAGCAGAGCGAAAGGAAACCATCTCCACTGTCATTCATTTCGTCAGAGCTGTGGCTTTGTTCTGGATGTCTCCAAGTTGCCCACCCTGCCCTCTCCCCCCTTGCCCCATCCCCACTAGCAGCAGCCGGTTTCATTCAGACACCTGCCTTAGCAGCTCGTTTTAGACTTTGCTCATCTCCTGTTTTTTTTTCCCCATCCCAGCACCCCACCCCTCAATCCTGCACCCAGAAATCATCTGGGTAGCAGCAGCTTCCAGGAGGCTTGGCCATCCCACCCTCCCTGCAGCCAGGGCTTGGGGAGGATGGAAAAGGAGCCTCAGGGAGGGAACATCCCCCTTTCCCTCTGCACCCGGTAAGGATGCTGTGCTGGGAGCTGTTGGCCTTGGTGGGAATGGGGGCATTGCTATGGGAGACCACAGTGGTTTCTTCTGCCGGGTGGGGATGGGGGACTTCTTTTTCTGCTCCCTTTCTTCTCCCTGTTCTTCCCCCGCACCCCTCCCCGAAGTCACTTCTGTTTTTTTGAGATGATAAGTTTAACATGACTCTTGATTTCTTGTGCCCAGCACGAAGGCCTTGTTTCTAAAACTAGTTTGCTTGTGTTTTACTACCTTGTTAGTATTCCACATAAGATTGTCTTGAATGGGAAAACACTTAACTCTTTACCAAACCAAAGGTTGCTGTTTTATTTCGAAGCATCTCGTGTTCATTCCAGTGAAGCAGAGGCTGCACTTTCTTTCTGGTGACACGAAGGTCAGTGATGCCAAGCTGTTGGCGGCAGTCAGAGCTGTCCGGCTCTTCTTTCACTCTCTTCCGGGCTTGTTTTTTAACCCAGTCAGGTCTTGATCTGTCCTCTACGTCCGCCCCATTGTGGCGTGGGGTCTCGGAGCCAGACCCGATCGCGGTCTGTCTCCCACAGTGGACACCCCCGATCAAGACGCTGGTGTTCTTTAACACTGAACTTACCTACCTGGCTAGGGAAAAGAAAACAAACTTCAAAAAGCAAAGAAAATTGGCCGTAGAAGATCCCCGAACGCTTTGTTCCCTTATTTCGAAGCCAAGTTTTACCTAAAAGAAAGGCAGGTGCCTGCGACTTGCAACTTAAATTCCCTCCCCACCCCCAGCCCTGCTTTTCAGTCCTTGCAAAAGTAGAAGTCCAGCAGCCTGTCAGACTCGTACTCCCATCACTGGGAACCCCGGCCACCGCCGAGCAAAAGGAAAAAGCCCAGGAGGAAAAAGCACAGTAGGGTATCCGGCCCGGGCTCTGCCTTTCGGAGGCTGCCAGCCGGTACCCCCGGGGTGGCAGCTGGTTTCCGCGGGGCTCTCAGCCGGTTCTGGCCGTAGTTGGCTTCGTTTTGCAACACCGCAATAACGGCAAAACGACAGGAGAGGGAAAAAAACAGTACCTAAGGGGTTAGCTCGAGAAAAGTAGCTTCCTTGTGTTGGTCTTTCTCAGTTTATTTTTAATATATATATATAAAAAATATATTTATATATATATAATTTGCTTGCCTGTAAAATTTGCGTTCATTAATGTGTTGCTGATGGATCACTTGGGCCTGTACACACCGATTAGCGTGACCACTTCCATCTTAAAAACAGAAATCTAAAAATATATATATATATTAAGGACTGTGGGTTGTATACAAACTATTGCATACACTTGTGCAAATCTGTCTTGATTTAAAGGAAAAGCAAAACCTGTATAACATTATTACTACTTGAATGCCTCTGTGACTGATTTTTTTTTTTTTTTTCATTTTAAATATAAACTTTTTTTGTGGAAAGTATGCTTAATGTTTTATTATTTCCCCCGCCCCGTTCCCCTTGTAAATACGTTTTGTTCTGTGTGACTCGGTTCGGAAATAGTTAACTGGTACTGTAATTTGCATTAAATAAAAAGTAGGTTAGCCTGGAAATGAGATTTAAAAATTACCAAGTGTGTGGTCTTTATTTCAAAAACTTGCCCCTTCCTTTCCTCCTTCTCTTCCTCCTCCCCCTCCTCCTCTCCCCTCTCCGCCCCTTGTACCTCGCCCTCACGCCTCTTTCCACTCCGCAAGAATAGGTGGACGTGAATCTTTGTAATAATAATTAAAAGAAAAATGACAAGAAATAAGCATGTTTTCTTAAATGAGCTGTGTTATTCCACGCTGTTTTTTAAGAGGTGCCAGCTTGTCTCTGATGCCGTTTGATTTGATGGAGAGAGGAACCCTGGGACATCAATATTTCAAATTAAAACCAACCGATCTTCCTTTGCCGTCCACCTGTAGGTACAAACTTAAGAACCTGTGTAAACTGCTGGCTTTGAATCCTGCGCTCATGGTTGTTTGGGTTTGGGTTTTTTTTAAATCATTTGATCCCATTAGTAACGTTATTTGGTGGTGATCTGTAAAGTTTGTCGAGACCACGTCCAGTGGACCGTTCCTCCAGCAAATCAGCACGTAGCTATCTCTGAGTTGGGTTTCCGGTACTGGATAATGTATGTATTAAACATGACATGTCTATTAGCGCAAAAGAAAAAAGAAAAAACAAAAAAAAAACTAAATGAAATCCTTTTTTGGGCTGGCTGACCTGGCCGAATCCATTCTGTCGCTATCCTAAAGGCTAGATGCGAGGTCATGTGACTGCTGCTTCAATAAAAACAAATTTATATTGCAAAGAGGCTCCTCTCCCTTTGTTCACGGGCCGCGGTCCTGCGTGTGAGCCTTCCTCTGCTGGGCTCCTCCAGCTGCAGGAGAGGCGGGAGTGGGGTGGGAGGGGGCAACCCAGCCATGCCCGGGAATGGGGGTGCTGGCACGGCACCAGGACAGCTGCTTTCGGAGCAGACCTTGGTTTAGGAGAAGGTCTGCCTGTGCCTGGGTTCAGCCAGGCTCAGAGAAGAGGCTGTGGGTACCAAACCAGTCCGTGTGTTCAAGGACTGAGCGGGTGAAGCCTGGTGCTTCCCGCGGAGCGAGGCGTCCCCTGCGCCCTGGACAGGGCGGCCAGCAGCAGCGGGGTGGTGATGCCCTTGATGGGTCCACACCATAAGTGTTGCATTAGGTTCCCTCTGGCCCCTCCGCTCTGCCTGCAGCCGTGCACTGGCTCACCCAGACTAGGCTGTCTTGGGGCTGTTCTCGCCCTTTGTGGGTGCTGAGTCTGCACCCCTCAAAGCAGCTGCCTGCTCACCAATGAGGGCACTGGATTGGTTTGGTTGGTCCTCTGCTGCTCCGGAAGGTGCTGGGACACCAGGGCAGTGGGGACAGGCAGCTGTCTGCAGCCCGGCTGCCCCAGAGGCAACACAGGTGACCAGCTGCTGGTCCTTCGCTTATGTTGGCCCCACAACATTACCAGGGTTCAGGCTCATGGGAGACCCCGGCTGCTCTGTGCAACCAGTCCAGCTGCTGGCATTGAGGGTGGCCAGTTACACCTGCAAAGGTGTCGCTGCCTGAACTACGGCACCTCCCCAGGTGAGTTTGTTGATTTTAAAGTTTGCCACTGACAGGGAGTTCATCCCAGCCCTCAGTAGCACGGGGTGGTTCGTTATCCTCAGGCACTTTATTCTAGACACGCGTGCACTGGGGCCTCCTGTCCCACTGCAGGCGCTGTTTCTGCGCTGCCTTTGCAGAGCAACCCTCTGCTCTAGCCGTGGGTTTCTCCTCTGAATATCAGAGCCCCTTGACAGGAACGCAGTTGCTCCTTGAGTTCTTACCAAACTGCTGGACGGGGATATTCAGCTCCTTCACGGCTTCCTAATCTTTCCAACTGTATCTCCTCTACAACTGGTTTTAATGCCCCCCTTAAGCAGCGGGTATCAAAACCAGCCAGAGATTTCCTACTGCAGGCTCCCCAGTGTTGGAAAGAGCATCTCTTCTCTGGTGCCTCCAAGTTTCCTTAGCTGAGGGCTATGTTGGCCCTTCTGCATGGAGGCTGCAGTTACCCAGTTTGTCCATCGCTCCCTCCCGTTGTTGCAGCCCCTGCAAACAGCACCAGTGGGACTTGGACAGTTTCATCCCAGTCACTGTTTAAAAAGAAACACCACCACAGCGGAGCACCATGAGCCCATCCCAGCACAACCTGCCAGGGAGCAGTCATCCCACCGCCGTTCCCCATCCAAAAATACCAGTTGAGGCCTGCCCATCAACCAGGCCCAAATCCACTTGGGTGCTGGGCGCGATGCATTTGAACATGAAAATGCTGATCCAAGCACGAAGTGGTACTGAGCTGAACGTGGTACAAAAGCCACTCCGCTGACGGGCTTGGTCTTCATCAACCAAACTTCCAGCTGTCTTGGTTGGAGTTAGAAGTCCCTGTGAAGGCTGCTGCCACTGCTTGTTATCTGAAAGGTGGCAGCTTTTAAGCTGCTGGTGGTAATGTCCAAGTGGCTTTCTCGTTCTGTGGGAGAAGTGAACAAGAGCTGCAAAGGAGTAGGGTAGCAAGTCAGGAAATGTGGAGGGGAGAGCAGGAGCACTGAGGTGTCGAGTCCAGTTGCCTTGTGCCTGAATGCTCAGCTCTCAGCTGGGGCGAAACCTGAGCCCAGCAGATAGAGCACAAACTCATTAGCCAGGGTTGAACCTCGCTTCTCTCCTTGGCTCAAAGGGCTTGGCTGGGTTGCCATCCTGTCATCCCTCAATAGCCTTTTGGGGGTGTCGTTCCTGGTGAGGGCACGGCTGCTCCATCGTTGCTGAACCAGTCATGTCCAAAGGGTCAGACCAGACCTACTGCCGAAGCAGAGCTCTGGTGAGAAAGGAAGATGTAGCTGTAGCACCACCGCACGGGGCGTGGCAGGAAACCCGGGCTCACATCTCAGTGTGAATGTCTTACAACGGCTGAGGCTGCAGACCGGAGACCCACCCCACCAAACAGACTCCTGCTGGTGCTCATCGCAGAGATGGGCAGGTGGCGGTGGTCAGGGCTCCAGGGGAGAGTTGGACTCTGAGCAGATACCCGCCTTTGCCCGATGAAGGAACGCAGTCCTGGATATTGCTGCGCACCCAGCTAGCTCTTGATGTGACGGCACAGACAGTCTCCTCCTGGTGTATCCCACTGCCCCCTGAGAGGCTGCATGCAGCTGGGTCAGTTCCACACAGGTCAGTGGACTTATAGCTGCCTCTTTCAAGGTATTCCCTGCTCTTGGCACCCACCCATCTCTGCTCACGCTCTCCAGAGGGAAGGCTGAGTCCTCCAGGACAAGGAGGGTGAGGAACAGCCAACCTCTTCCCTTGTGGAAGCTTGCAAGTGGCTGCAGCAGAGCTCAGCCTCAGTGACTGGAGGCTCTCTTAGGAGACAGGCAGCTGGCAGAGCCCCCTTGCTTGCCACACAGTGAGAAGAAGTGACCGTGGGCACATGAAACTTCATCCGCAGGTGGAACTGCCTGGCTGAGCACAGCCACCTCCCAGCAGAGGAGCCAGGCACCCTGCGTATGTGCGGTGGGCGGGGGTCTAGGTGTATAAGGGATTGCTAAATAGAGAGATGGGGATGAGCTTCAGTGGGCGTTTTTTTTAAGCAAAGCTTTTTAAAATGGGTGGAATCCAGGAGTTAGAACAGGACCATCCATGTTGGCTTGCTGTTTGAAGATCCTGTGTTTTATGCCATCACCACATGATAAGCCTCCATGGGGTCCAGACGCTGGTAGCTGACACAGAAATGTCTGACAGGTCCTGTCTGGAGGGGAGATCAGGGCTGTGGGGAGCAAGGTAGGGTCAGTGGCGTTGTGGGAATGGCACATGAACTTGAGAGGAAGCAAGAGCTATTTATTTTCCCCTCACCAGCCCATTGACTACCCCATCTTTCTGGAGCATGAGGGCAGGCATGCCCTCTCCCTCCTGCAGCTCATCCCTGTAATCAAATCCTTGGCCAGGCAAGAGCACTCAGGAGGCAGACAGTGACTGCTGGCAAAACCCAGGTTGTTTGAGGGTGGTTTTGCTCAAGATCATTGATGGTGTTAGGGATGCTGTCGTTTGTTAGCAGTCTCAGGAAATGAAGGGGACTCCCCAGCCAGGGAGTCTTCAAGCATCTCAGAGAGAGTGGCTGTGTGGTGCTCAGCTCTCAGCTGGGGCGAAACCATGACATTCTGTTGCTCCTCATTCCTCTTTCAAGACTGGTCGTTCTTGGCACCAGGCCTGGGAACCAAGCTGGTTGACGGAAGCTGGTTCTGCTGGAGACAAGATGTTTGGGGCCTGCGCGGCGAGGCAGGTTTGCATTTGGCTGGAGGTGGAACAGGTACATGGGCAGGTGGAGAAAGGCTTCCATAGGTGAGGAACCGACATGGTGCTCACAAGAGGGATTGGGGGGGGGCTGGCTGTTACTGGCTCAGTAGTAAACAAAAAGGGGGTGGGGGTGTTGTTCTTAGGCTCAACCCTGCAGCAGCTTACGGAGGAAGCAGCAAATGCAGCTGTTCAGTCTCCATAATGCTGGTGGGAGCCACTCCTTTCCAAATGATAGTGATTTAATGGTGAGTGAGAAGGTGCTGGCCAAGAGGGGCGTTTAGGAGAGCAGGAGGTTTAGTGCTCCCTCAGTGCAGGGCTGCGTAAGAGCACCGGTTTGATATTTCAGCCTTCTCGCTGCATCTGTATTCAGAGCACTTGGTGTTGTTCACGCTCAGCGCTGACGTTGTCACCAAGAGCAACGGCACCGGGTCCTGGCTGCGCAGCTGCAATTAGCTCCCTGCGATTTGCATTGCAGGTAGCACGACGTGCTGCCAGCTGCTACCCCAAGGAAGAGGATGAACGCCCCCCCCCAAGTGGGGTGCAGGGCATGGGTATGAAACAGCAGCTCTGCTTCCAGGCCCAGCCAGAAGACACTGACTCACCCATCAGGAAAGCACAGGAGGAGCTTTCAGCAGAAGCAGGGAGAAGGGGCTGGGAGGTGGCAAATTAGTTACCCGTGCCATTGGACCTTGCTAAAAGCCTCTGGCACGCAAGGACCATACCTGTGGGTTTATTTCCCCCCCACCAGTCCCCAAAGTTGTGGGAGGGACGAATTGAGCCCAGCAGAGGAGTGGGCAGAGGTGTGTGCTTGTCGGACTGGGAGCAGAGGAAGCGGCAGTGCTCAGCATGTGGCAGGAACTCTTCTAACAGCCCAGACAACCGCAGCAACTTCTGTGATGGTCCTGTGGCTTTTAAGGGAGGCAGGAGAGCTGGGAGAGCCAGGGTTTGCTGTGCTTTTATGCCGACAAAAACATAGATACAGTAAGCACCCCCACCCCTCCCCAAAAAAAGGCACATTTGCTTCCCACTGTCCCACTGAAAGTCCTTTTTGCTGGTCAGAACTCTCGTTCTCACTGCAGGATTTCCTCCTGGCACAGGCAGGGAGGACCCGTGACAGTTTCCGTTCACTCATTTACTGCAGAGGCACCGATTTTTCGCTGTCCTCGAAGCGCAGTCACACCAGAGGCTCCACTGGTTCGGCCCGTGTCCCGCACCTGTTGGGATGCAGCCGCCGGCTCAGCCAGGCTCCCTCCCAGCAGGCAGCTGCTGAAGGGAAAGGGGGACAGGCAGCAGATCCCCAGTGTTTCCGCTGCGTTGGTGCAGCCCTGGAGGCATCTGCCGTATTTGTTTCGGGTACAGGCTCCTCCCCAGGGTTGTTCTGGCTCCTGCTCGGAGAGGGAATGGTGCATTCTTGTGCTGTTGATTTACGATCCCAATTCCCCCTCACTGTGCTCGCTTTCTGTCTCAAAGCGCATTCTGCACAGCTTGGAAAAAAATAGTAACACTACCAGCCCCCTTTCCCCACCCTCCCCCCGAAAACTGAGAGCAGTTTCTGGAGCAGAGTTTCCTGCAGAAATCCTGCCATGGCCTTCAGATGACACGGTAGGCAGCGTCGTGTGGAAAATACCCTGACAGTGGCCCTTAAATCATCACAGAAGCCCAGCCATTTATAGCACAGCACGTGCGTGGCATCCCCAGTCCCCTGCCCCCTCACAGAGGTCTGTACCCCTGCACATGACCAGAATGGTGCGGTCGCCATCCGTTCCATTCCCATGCTGGTTGGAGAGTGGCTCTTCCTTTTTAAAACCAGGCCCAACTTGTACAACGAGCCACATGGAGAATGCTCCTTTCAACACCCCATCCCAGAGATGGAGCAAATGCCTCCTTGGATTGGTCCTCCTACTCTGCTGTTCTGCTGCATCACGGTTTGTGTGTCTCTCTTATTACACTGGATCTTGTGACTCATATCATCTCCCCCCACCTCAACTCCATCCTTTCAACCAGGCTAAATTGGTCCGAGGTGCCCGAAGAGCAGACCCCCACCCACGCCGTAGAGTTTCCGTCTGTGTGTTTGCATTTGCCACCTTCCCTTTCACTGACTGGCTACGCCCCATGAGAAATTCCCCAAATCCCCAAAGCCGATCAGGGCCATCCTCACAGGGTCCTAACCCAAACTCATCTCCCACCTCGGACTCCTGCCAGACCCTGCAGCCCTTACAGGGGCTGCCCAACCTCACCGCTCACCTGGGGACCCACAGCTGTCTTGTGATGCGGCTCCATTTCCTCTCTCCTGTTCTCAATTACGGCTCAGTGGAATTGGGCGCTATTCCGAGGGGTTTTTTCCCTGCTCCCCCTCTCTCCCCTGCCACTTTCCCCTGCCACATCCACAAAACAGAAACCTAACGTGAAATTTTCCCAGGGATGCTGTCATGAGCTGGCATTTTTGCCCAGCTGCCGGGCTGTGGTTGGCAGGAGCAGCACCACATTTGGGATAAATGAGCTGGGCCGCTCCTGGGGCGCCACAGACCCAGCAGGCAGCACGGGCCTTCGGCTGCAGAGAAGTGATGGCAGCACAGCGAGACCAGCCCGTTACCGCGTCAGCGCCACGGGGTAATGCTGCCATTTGCTGCCTACATTGTAGCCATCAGTGAGTAAGCATTTTGGGTGCTGTGCTGTGGCTGCCCCTGCTCCTCCAAAAGCTGGTGCGTTGGATGTCGGCATTGATGTAAATGTACCTTTCAGATGCCGAATCCACAGACTTTGGGGATTTTGCCAGGTGAGTGCTGGAGGGCTGAGCTCTCTCCCCAACAGCTCTGTAATCAGAGGCACAGTGCCTGGCTGCAGCCTGCTCCTGTCTGACACCCTGAGCTGGAGCACCCCCATGCTTGCAGGCAGCCAGCATCCTTTCTGAGGAGCACCCCCCGCGCCCCAGAGCTGGAAAGCTGGAGCGATTCAGAACCATTCAAAGAAAAATAAGATTCTTTCCAGAACTGCGCTCCTGTGGGATGATAAAAAGCAAGGAGAGGTCAGCCCAGAGAGTAACATTTCTGTAAGAGCTGTAAGCACTGCCTAATGGGCTCCTCGCACGGGCTACATCAGCCCCCAACATGTCATTCAGCTATCACCTACCCATAGCTATTAGTGCCAGGCACTGCCTGGTTGGCAGAAACCACTCTGCTGAGGTCAAGGGCGCTGCTTCTTTATGCAAGGACTAATTATGTGGGGAGATGATGCAAGATCCGACTGTTTTAATTCAACTTCAAGGCTTTATTAATAGCGCCACTAATGCAGGAAGCTGGTGTCCTTTACTCCACCAAGGAAATCAGTGCTTGAGGAAGGACTCAGTGTTTGGCCCCAACGCAGCGTTCCCCAGCGCTGGCATTTGTGCCTGTTTTCCTCCACTGAACATTACAGGTGCGAGGCGATGCTGCCAGGGGCAGGCCTTACCGGGCTGTGCCAGGGGAACAGACAAGAAACGTTAACACTGCTTTCTCTCTCCAGGCTTTTCCTGACAATTAGAAGAGGAGAATTAGCTCACAAGGTCCGAAGCCAGTTGGGGAGGGGGCAAAGGGGGCTGGTCTGGGGCTACCACACCAAAACGTGTACAGAGTGGTGGTTCCAGGACACCACTGCTGGCAGTCAGCAGGAGGAACAGCCCACAGGAGAGAGGATTTTTCCATTCTGGGTGCCCCCCAAAAAAGAATATATAGAGAGCTTCCCTCTCCTTCACCATGCTCTGAGCTCCAATCACAAGAGAGGAAGGGAAACTCACCTGGCTCACCCTCCATCTCTAGGAGGCTGTGGGCTCCTTGCCAGATCCATCAGCATGGTTCCCCGCTCTCTCCCCTGGGCTTCCTTCGCAGGGAAGTTCTGCTACCTCTGCAAGTGGGGCTGAGCAAGTGCTGTCAGCCTCGCTTGGCCCAGCAGCCATCCCATCCAGAGCAGCGCTCGCTGGCCCAGCAGGATGTCCCTTTGTCTTGCTGGCAGACGTCTCCTGAGGTAGTGACAGGTCAGCCAGCACCCGCTCCGTGCCCCCATGGAGGACCTGATGCGCGGCGTAGATGTGTTTTCTTTGGGCCTGCCTCACTGTGCACAAAAACAGGTAAGGCTTTTACTTGGAAATGTATGGCAGAGCCTTCTCCACGGGGGAGGAGGGAGGGACAGCGTTCAGCTTTCCTGCAGCTGTGGAAAAAGTCTGTCTCAGGGAAAAATATATCCCACCCTTCTGACTTTGGCTGAAAGTGTTCTACTGCCACCTAATAGCAGCCACCAACTCTGCATGTCATTTGGAAGTCTAGAGCTCACAGTGGGAAGCACAGCCAGAGCCTTTCCCTTCCAGCTTAGGGCAGAACTGCCCCCAAATGTTAACTGGTTTAAAAGAACTTCTCCTTCAGTGTTCATCAATTGCAGGCAGCCTCTGGAAGCCCGGAGGTGAAATCTGCCTGCTCCTGTGTTACATTTTTGCCTGCACTGAGATTAGGAAACTCAAAGCAAGGCTTGGAGAGAGTGCAGCCACCTACCTTAGGGTGTCCCTTTTGCTGCTGTCTTTTACTATGTTTTACAGTTGATGCCTGCACAGTTCCTTACATCTTCTCCCTCCATTCTATGGTGGCTACAAGTGGCTGTTTGCAATTTTTTCCTCCTAAATGTGATTCCCAGAGGCGCTGTGACCATCCTGATGGGCTCGGCCTTGGTCAGCAACGACTCCGGCCTTGAGCCGCCTGGTGTTTGCTCTGTGGGGCCTGCAGAGAGCTTCTGGCTGCTGCTTGCAGAAGCTGCCCCTGCAGCACCCCTTCTCCAGCAGAACCCAGATGTGCAAACCTGTGACAGCATCAAATCCCATTGGTATGGATTTCCAGCCCACCTCTTTGGAAACAATTACCCGAGCCAAAGCTCTCACCCTGCAGCTCTCCTCATTGCTTCTCACCGTTCTTTGTTCCCTAGAGAGAATCTCTAGACTTAAGATACTGATAAACAATCATGGGGATTGGAATACTGCATGCTAGTACGGAGGGTGTGGGGAATGTTGCCGGAGGAAGCTATGGCTGTCATCACGCCACTTCCCTGCAGAAGTCCCAAGACTTCCTCCTTGCTTTGGCCTGGTTATGCTGTAAGGTGGAGCTGTACTTTGAGTGGGAACCGCTGGTGTCATGCCTGCGGTCGCAGCCACTCAGCGCTACCAGCCCATCCTGCTGCAGCTCACCCACCCGCCAGGTCTGTCCTGCTGGCAGTGACCGGCTGCCGCTGGATCCCACTCGCGCCCAAAGAGCCGACCTGCGCCAGCCGGCGCTCAGTTCCCAGGAGAGCCTCCTCTACCCCAGGCATTCTGGCTTCAATCATCTGCGCATCAACTGCATCAGCTGCACTGGGAATACTCTCCTGGAACTGCTGCAGTCCCTCCCTCCACCCACACTGCATTTCATCGACAAGCAAGTGGCCTCAGATTGGTGAGCGATTGTCTTTTTGCAAGCAAGTTGTGGGTTTTTTCGTATCAGCACGTTGGCTTCTGCTTCCAGTGACGGAGGGTTCAGAAGTGGGGTTGCAGTAGGGTTTCAGGATAACCCCCACTTTTATGCACAGGAATGTGACAAAAAGAAGAGGGGGAGAAAAAACCCCCAAAAAACCCCAACAAACCTAGGAAATGGCAAAGTAGAGATGTTTAAGGGAAAGCTAAGGTGTAGGGACAGGCTCTACTTGCAGGCCCTCAAATCATTGTTCTACAAATAGGTTTGCTTCTCTGTGGAGCCAGACAACTGCTCTCTCAGATCACTTCCTGCTGGCTTCAAGGAAGGTGTATGCTCAAGCACGTGCCAGGCTGCTAAAACATGCTTTCATAACGAATAATAAGGAAAGCTTCAAAGCTGCCACGGAAATGCAATGTCCTGACGTGCTCCTGGGATCCAGTGCCATTCTCTGACACTATTTCCTTTGGCTTTACATGGAATAGTTTCCAATTCTGCTTCCTTGAAGGTATCACCTACATTCGGTCAAGTTCAGCTATTAAATGTATGGAGTCCCCTCCACCCCATGCAGCAACAGCAGAAGACAGTACGAGCCCAGACTCTTCCTGACGTTTGATGGCTGCTGTCACAAGCCTATTGTGACAGGGCAAATTTCCCCTGATGAGGTTTGAAGGAGAGCTTGTACTTTATCACCTGCTGCTCTAGGTCTTCCAACAGCACCCACTTTAATTTTTGGCTGGATCTAGCTCTGCTTTCCAGACAAGCCCACTGTAGCTATCACAGATTTTGCACTTATTCCCCTCCCTCCATCCCCATTGCTCAGGAGTGCTTCTGAGGTGCTTTGTTCATCAGCCACTGTTGCATTTAAGCCCAGTACGGATTTTCTCCCTTGATGTACGTCCAGAATCCTGGGCCATCCCCAGGACTTCTCTTTCCAGCCTCCTTTCTGAGACAAGCTAACCTGCATGCTAGTGCCTGAGCTGCAGGCTTCACTGACCAAAATTACATCACCCCTTTGGGTAGGCTGGGAGGAGCAGGGCAAAGGGGAGGGGACCTGACCAAAGCTCACAGATAGTGTTATTGTGACAAATGCACAACAATGACCAGGAAGCAGAGGAGTTTGCACAACTCAGAGATGACAGGAGGTGTCTTCAGGGTTTGTGTTTTCATTCACAGAGCAAGCAGCAAAGCAGTGAAGTGAGCGCCTTTGTTCTCAAGTCAGAGGAGGACACAGCGCAAGGACCATTTCAGACTCTATTAACAGTGACACAATCGCTTCTCTTGGGTTGTGTCCACCTTCTGCGGGTGACTGGTTAAGTCACTGTCTCCTGAGTGTGCAGGTCAGTGGAAACATCCCAGTTAAGAACAGCCTTTTCATTCACCATACTCAATGTAGTGCCCAGGTTTCCAGTGCCTTCCCCTCTGCATTTGGACAGTTACTATTCCATTTTGGCTACACAGAAGCATCCTTTACAACTGTTACATTATCTACCTAAAACAAGATGCCTCTACAGCCAACCCTAAAACCTTATCTTGTCTTCTAGCTCTCAACTGACCTGCTGGGAGGGGGAAAGCATATAATCTTCTTTCCACGTATGGCATGTATTTCAGTGATCTGACTGTTAAAGACTTCTACAGTGTTTAGAAATTGTCATTTAACAGACAATTCAGGGCCACAGGTACTTAAAGACTTTTCCCAGTTGGTTTCTGAAGGTGCAACAGGTGGGTGCTTTTTGTGGAGTCTGATTTTTGCCAAACCAAATTTGCCTAAGGTCTGAATTCTGGACACCATTTTAAAAGGCTAAAGCTCATGAGAAATGGGTGAAAAAGAGTCAAAGGTCTTAAGTTTCTACCTGCAGAGTGCAAAAGAGGAATGTCAGAGAACTGAGACAACTCTTGGCACAGCACCTGTTCTTTCAGTGAGCTAGAGTGAGGAGGGTCAACCAGTTCATGAAGGGAATAAAGTTACTGGGCTCCTTACCTTTTTCTCTGGCAGACATTTTTGCAGCTTCTGGAATCAAGAAACCGTAAACCAGCTCTGCTACAATCTCTTCTGACTGCAGGCGAGTTCGACTACAAAACAGATGCAGAGCGATATTAGTATTTTAATTTTCTTTCCAGATCACCTCTGCAAGCAGCAGACTCCCCTGTCAACATTCTCCCTGTTCCCAAGGGAGTGTATTGTCATGGCAGTGATTGCCAGCTGGGTCTCTCTTTATCCTACAAACAGGTGAGAGTGTAACTCTTCCCCTTTGCACTGCAGAGCCGATGTGTTCAATACTGCATTGGAAAGCGAGTTTTCCAGGGAGATGATCACCCTAGACCCCTCATCCCCAAGGGTATTCAGAAGCCCAGTTCTCACTGATGACAAACACGGTTAGACATGCAAATACCTCCAAGGATTTGCATCTTTGTCCATTTAGTTTTTGGCCCATTGCTGAGTTTGCTAAATTCTTCCCTTTTGTGACTCTGCACTTGGCCGGTCCCCGTGCCCTTTTCCATGCCAGTGTTTGGTGGACTCCCAACTGGCCCCAGGATTGCATGCATTATCTACGCTTCATTCTCCCCAAGGATTTCAACGTTCTGCTTGTATTCATCTAGATACAAAATACACAGCTGCTGTACCATAGGAGAGTCACTGTGTCATTGGGATTTTTATGGCTCGATTCCAAAAAAGGAGCATAGAAACTGAACTGGGAGGTTTGGCAGGTCCTAAGAAGTATTCACTGCTGATGCCCCAGCCAAACACAAGACTGTGGTGTTCTCAACAACTTACTCTACTCAAAGTGCCTTGTCAGGCAGCCATCAGTATGACTGACCCCCATGGAAACTGGCAGTTTCTTAAAGAACAGCCACCCCAGAATGAAAGGCTGCTGTAGCTTTCAGCATCTCTTTCAAATGGGTTTTCTGTAGTAGTGTAAATAAATGAAAAGACCGGTATGAATGGGTATTGCTCTGGCAGTTCCCAGGTTCACTTAAAGCTCCGCCACAGCGTCACGCTGGCATGAGGAAGGCTAAAAAGGGCGATTCACGGATCCCACAAGTGATTTGCAAAGGGAATCTGGCACATGCTGTATAGAAATAAGGCTCTGATGGGTTTATACGTGTGTACCAGGTAGTAAGAGCGTGGTTCCCATGCAGCGGTCGCACAAATGAAGCGATCACCAACAGCAACCCTCTGCCCTTCCCATGCCTTAGGCGACACAGGTACCCGCAGGCGCAGAGGGCCAGGCAGGTGCTCGCTGCTCTGGGCAGCCTCTAATAACCTACCGACTCTCCATTTCGTAAGCAATGTCATTGATCTCTACAGCCATCCTCTGGATCTCTTCCCTGGCTTGCTCTTGGGCTGTGTTCTCCATGCTGCTCAGGATAATGTCCTCCAAGTAGGAGTCAATGGTGCTCTGGTGCACCTTCACCACCTGCAACAAAACACCGAGATGCTGTTCCCCTGCCTGCTGCTGTGCCAGGAGCGTGGTGGAAGCAGGTTTCCCACGAAGCAAGAACAGCACGTTTTTACCAGACTCTTCATTTCAGGCCAGCCAGCCCGAGATTTGGCTTCAGAGGTGCACTCTGGGAATAATAACTTGTGTAAGACTTTATTTTCTAATAATTGTTTCTCAGAACTAATTGAACAGAAACAAGTGCAGGAAAGAATTAGTGGTGGAAGAAAAACTTCTGTGCAGATCCAGTTCTGCTGCAGCAGGCTGGTTCTCTGAATGCAGTGGCAGTTGCTTCCCCTGTTCTCATGGTCCCCTGAGCAACAACTGCCTAATAATAATCATCAGTATTGACTTCAGTAAATGAATCAGCTTTCATTCAAGCAAATCCTGAAGGAAAAGGTTCTGTCAAGCCAGTCAAAGTAACAGGAATAAACCCAAGATCAGATTATTGTTTTCTTTATAACGGCTGCAGAGCAGAGATCCTAGAAATGGGTGTTTTCCCTCTAGTCTGAAGGGCACAGGCCTATGGCACTCTGACCCTCCTTGCTTCCCACTCAGCGATGGAGAAAAGATGAGAAGCTAAAATTAAAGGAAAAATAAACACGATGCCAGATTCTCTTGGTATTAACCTCCTCCCACAAAGTTGGAAATTATTGGTTTAGTCAATTAGGCTCCCACTCATTCCTTTCAACTGGGAGAAATATGCTTCATGCAGTCAGGAGCTGGGGAATAGGACTGTAGAACAGTTATGGAGTATGGTAATTCAGGAATTTTGTTTCTGGGATTCAAGCTTATGTTATCATGATCCTCACTTCAAAGCAGTTTTTGTACGTCTTGTTATTTGCAGTACACTTTCAGGGGGCAAAATCTTTCCAAAACCTTGCTTAAAGGCCACCTTCTTGCGAGAGTACCTAGCAGTTCTGCTGGACAGCCGAAGTGCTGACACAGCATTGTTCCTAAAGATGATATAGGTACATCTGTTCTCTGTAGGTCTTTGCTGTGGAAACTCAGAAACCTACATCCATTCATGATATGCCTGACAGAGCTGCCTGTAGGGGTATTCAGATGTCCTTAATTTCATGGGTATGACTCTTTTAGGAAGGAATCACCCTCTCTTCACTACGGCTTCGCCCTCAATTTTAAAGCTAGCCATCACCAAAGTCAGAGCTGAAGCACCTCCCTCCCATCTCTATCTTCCCTCAAGGAGACAGTTCCTACAAACTACAAACCAGCCTCTCTTGCCTGTTTGAAAATCTCGTCTTCTTCCCGGCGGCGCTTCTCTTCCACCTGACGACGTCCGCTCTCCTCCGCTTCCCGCATCCGCCTCTGCCTCTCTGCCAGCATGACAAAAGCGTGGATCTTTCGTTCTTCTTGCAGCCTCACCAGCTCTTTGGACAAGAAGTCAAACATGTTTGCCAGTGCCCTTCCTTCTTCCCTGGCCAAGTGGTTTTCCATTGATGACAGCTTTAAAAAAAATATTAAAAAAAAATGCCAGGAATTCTGTTACAACCCCCAGGAATGTTGTTCCAAGTCCCAGAACTACCACAGGCATGTGAAACAGCTCTGCAGCATCCACTCAGACAGCCATGGGATGACCCTAGGAGTTTTGCATTCTTGCTTTACACGCGCTGACCTGGATTCTGCATAACGTGATGTTCCTCAGTACCGGCTCTGGTGGCACAGAGAGGCTGAAAGATGGCAAAGCCAGGCAGTGTGAGAGTAATCCCGATGCTGCTACACTGGGACAAGCAGCCCCTAGCTTGGGTGGGTGGGAGGAGATAGATAAAGCAGTAGACATGCTGGATTCCAGCTCTTATAAACCACTTTTGTGGCTGTGAGTACAATCAGAGTAATTGCTGAGGCCAACTGCTCATTACTGGGGAACACTGGACTGCCCAGGCCAAGAAAGGGGAGGTACAACACTGACAGTGGAATTACTTCAGCCTCATACCCTGCATCTTTCTGTGCTAAGCTTAGCTAGACCAGAAAGCAGGATCAGAAGTGCCAAATGAAGCTTCTCTCTAGTGTTTGGAAAGTAAACCCTCAATCTTGACGAGTAGGAAGGTGGAGTAAAGGTTTAGGAAAGTGCAGTTCTGAGTACAGCCACATTTCTACTCTCTCCTAAGGATATAAAATGCCTGTTACAGTTCAAAGCCACCTCAGTGAAATGGTACGTCTTTAGCTGGACATTCATGATGCAACCAAAGTGATCTCTCTTGCTGAGGTAATAAAGCAGCCATGAGTCCCTACAGTTTTAGGTACTGAGTTATTACCTAAAATTGTTTAATTTACTAACTGCTGACAAATTCAAATCAACAGTAATTACACTGAGCTTGCAGAAGAGACCTCAGAATCCCAGGTTATGGAAAACCAAAGTGTCTGTGATGGAGCTGAGACTAGATTCCAGACGTTCAGCGTTACTGTGCCATTCAGTCCTTGCTCCAAGCACATCATGTTTTATGGGTTGGGGAGGTGGGATTGCACTTCAGAAAGGAACAAGGTCTATGCTAAGTTCATTATCTCCAGTATGGACCAGGAAGACAGTGCTTGACAGGAGGGAATTTCTGGAGCTGGCTGGGATTCTGTATCTCTGATGTAATAAACAAGTGATAACAAGAGTGGACCTGAACGTAAAACTCAAGCCGGAGCTGCAGCATCCCAGGCAAGCAGTGATACACCAGCTTCCTTACACCGCTCTGCCATTGGCTTGTGCGGTGCTTCAGGGACAGCGTGCTCCTCAGCGCTGCCCACACCCAGAAGTGACAGTGCTTCCCCCTAGGGATCTAAGGTGGAGGACGGGCATGCAGTTAACTGCAGCAGCCCACAGGGAGGAATAGCCTGGAGCTAACTTTTCTTTTTGCTACTTTTCCTTTATAGCTCCAGGTTCTGTGTCTGAACCCAGTGTGAAATAAAGGAAAAGAACCCAGAAACGTTCTTGGTTTAGATTTTTGATATACACTAGCTTGGGAATTTTCAACCCCTTGTCTCTGACCATTTTATCTGGAGTTTCCATATTCCAGCAGAAAGTATTTCTTGAAATAATATCTCTTTTTGTACTGGAAAGGTCAAACCCATGAAAAAATAGTATGACCACCAAAAGTTAAAGAACTTTGAGTCACCAGCAACTTTCTAAAATAGCCACACACAGAGAAAACTCCTGCACATGCATTCCAGAGAGTTTTAAAGTTCAAAATGTTTGAAGACCTGAGGCTTGGAATCTGTGCCTTCAGAGACATAGTGAAAAAAAAAGAAAGAAAAGCAAGCAAGGGTAGAGGAGATGATAGATACCAGCAGAGGGGGATAGTGGCTCTCCCAAAAGGAAATTCTGAGATCAGAGGTCAACATCTTTACCATTTGCTCTCTCTCCTACTCTATGAACGTCATGGTGGTGTTTGAACTGCTCTCTCCTTTGCTCCCACCTAAGCTTCCAGAGAACAAGGAGCATTTCACATTCCTAAGACTCTTACTTGTCTATTAATTCCTCTGTAGAAAAGTCCTGTATTCCTGCATTCCCCACCTGTGCTCCCTGTGCATGAGGGAGCAGCTGGAAATGATACACAGCACAACAGCCATTCGGTTCAGGTTTTACTGAGATCTGAGGGGAAATTTTGTTGCTGTCCCCCCCGCCTCTAGTGGGAAGGAGGGGTCTGGCTTTATCTCTGCCAGGCCAGCTGGCCAGCGGATGCTGTTACAATAATCTGGAACCTGTAGAACTGTCTCATGGCAGGTCACTGGAAAAAACAGGAGTGCAATTAAAACTACAGGAAAACCTGCAGGAATGTGGGAGATGATAGATACTCTATATTGGAGATGCAGTAAAGTCTGGACAAAATTTCTTCACGACCCGTTTCAGACTAACATCTGCCATTTGATTCACTTTGCTCTGGCAGGTTGCGGCCCTGCAAGGAAACAGGGTGAGAATTTGCATCCCTGGCTCTCACTAGATTCTTGGCAGAGGATGGAGGCCAAAATTTCTCTGCTGTCCTTAATGGTGGCAAGTACAACATGACACTATTGCTACGGTCCTAGAAATCTTGAGCACAGCAAGATTTACCAAGTAAGTCTGCTTTGGCTTCTTTTGTGGTGTTTTATGCCTGAGGAAGAGCCAAGCTAGAAAAGAAACAGGGAAATGACAAAGCAGTAACACACATTCAGTAAAACATCTGACAGATGTGAGTGACAAGCGTGTATTGTGATGCCAGGTCACAGCACCAGTCAAATGGATTGAAATGTGGGAAAACTGAGGTTTGTCTGACAGTCGTTCAAAGCCCTGTAAATATAAATAAGTGCTCTGTCTGCAAACAAAGCCAGTGCAGCCTGGGTAGCAGCTGTGGTCAGGGCGCCTCAGTCTGTTTCTGAGATTCCCCAGAGCCCCCCTGCCTCCCCCCCCCAGCAATGAGAGCAATTTCAGCCCCTCAGGCATTCAATGCTTGGCCTGTGCTAGGAGAGCATTTCTGTTACTTGGGGGGCCTTCTGTGCTGTGGGTAACAGAGAACAAAAGGAAATTAAATGCGAGTCAGGCCAGTGCTGTGAATCAGCCTCCCCAGCCACACAGGCAAACCTTGTGCATTTGCAAGTCACGCTGCTGCTGCAGGGCCAGTGTCATTTGCTCCTCTGCCTTCAAAAGCAGCTGTCCATCCTCCTGGAGCGCGTGAGTGGTGCGCAGCTCCCGGATCAGGTCCAGCTGCCTCTCCTTCTCTTGAAACATCTTTAAAATAAAGTTAAACAACAAAGCATATTAAATAGTCAATGCAGATCAACACATTTTGCCAGCAGAGCACACCCTTCTCCTCCAAGTTGCAGGGTCAGCTGTTCCTGAGACCCAGCTCTCTAAGAAATTCATGGCTCCATTTAGGCAAACACTACCGTTGTGAGGTAAATCTTGCCTAAACTCTTCTGGATGGGGGATTCAAGTTGAGACCTTCTGCTGTGACACATAGATGATCCATTGCTACTTTGTTATAAAATAATTATTTATTTATTTTTATTATTATTCTGTTTGGCTTCACCCAGATCTCAAACCACAGGAATGCAGAAGAGCAACACCAATGTCAAACAAAAAGGGAAATATCCTTCTGGATATTCTGTTATACCAGCCTCAATGTCAAAGCTTCCCTGTGCAAACCTTGGCCTGTTTCCTCAGCCATAGGTTAGATGTCTCCTGTTGCAACATCTACTGGTCTCTGACCTTTGTTTCAAGGGAGCCCAGCAACAGCTTAAAGCAGTAAATTGGTGAGGAGGTTGTTGAAACCAGTGCTTCTGCTGTTACAGGGTTGTGGCCCACCCTTTGCCTGTGACCATCATCTTTTCATTCCCTCCCTCTTCCAGAGGGACTTCCAAGAGCAACAAAGGATCACTCAGCCCTGCATATATCATTGTCCATCTGAGTCAGATATTTCTAATACAATAGTAGCTGGAACGACATTCGTAAAAAAACATGGGACATTTCATGGTGTGAAAGTCGTCCACAGTCCAGCAAAGGCATCAAACACACTTCTTATAGATCATCCAGAATTAGGAAGCCTTTGTTCCACCTCAAGCCACTTTCATGGCATCACATTGTTTGCTAAAGCTCAGGTCAGAGTCCCACATGGGAATGCTTCACCAACATTAAACAATCTGTGCCAGAGAGAATACCACCAATTCAGAAAGAAGCAGCAGGCATGAAAACAAAACCTCTGGCCTCATCAAAAGTGACAGGCTTGCTTAATATGAAGCCCACAAGGCATGGCTACTCAATTAAATTTTACCTAGAACCATTTCTACTCCTCTGAAAACAGAATGGTGGGTCATGTACTTGCTGGAAATCATGGTGGTATGCTTCAACTGCTCCTCATCTCAGGTTTAGCTCACCATCACAGGGAAAATGGAAAGACAGTATGAATTACAAGCTGCCCTGCTGGGATGTGGGAAGCTTCTTATGCCTGCGATCTTGGCATAATCGAGGCATAACATAGTCATAGTCCAGATCTAGCCTAGACTTTGCCATCTGAGTAACTCTGCTATGTGGCATCTAATTAAACATCTCAGTGTAGGAGATAGCAGGAACAAGGAGCCATTCATAGACACGTGTAGGAACCTAGAGGTTCCTGTAGGAAATCTGGGCTGGAGAGCAAAGACTTCAGGTTTGAAGCACTTCAGTTAACATACAGGAGGAAATGTACCTTTCAGTACCTGAAGGGGCCTACAGGAAAGCCAGAGAGGAACTGTTTATCAGGGAGTGTGGTGGTAGGACAAGGGGCAATGGGTTTAAACTAAATGAGAGTAGATTTAGATATTAGGAAGAAATTCTTCCCTGTGAGGGCAGTGAAGTGCTGGCACAGGTTGCCCAGAGAAGCTGTGGCTGCCCCCTCCCTGGGTTGGATGGGGCTTTGGGCAACCTGGTCTAGCGGAGGGTGTTGCTGCCCATGGCCGGAGGTTAGGACTGGATGGGCTTTAAGGCCCCTTCCAACACAAACTGTCACTCCAACACAAACTGTCCCTTCCAACACTCTGTCGCTCTATGTACTGCGGAGGCCTCATTGCCTTTGATAAGTGCTGTGGATTGCAAATACACCTTCAACCATTCCCATCATTCTTAAGAGACACATAAGCAAAGGGACACAGAATACCATGCTCTGAATAGCCCTGCCTCGGAGCAGCTTCTGCAGGCAGATCACTGACAGTTCTGTTTCCTCTTCCTCCTGCCGGAACATAACAAACATCCACACGATAATTAATTCTGTCTTTGGAGACTGGGATTTCTATAGATTACTGAACTATCAAAAACTCTAACTCATAGCCAGTTGTTTTTCTGAACACCTTTCTTCTAATTTTTAAGGAAAGGAAGGCGAGTCAGAAAAGTATCTTACACCCATGTTTTACAGGATATGAAGGGAAAGGCTGTATAAACTGCTTGAGATTACAGAGGGTCTTTAGAGAGTTCCTAATAGTAAGGAGATGTTGGTGGCGAAAATTACTAAGTGCATTAGAAGTACTATTGGCAGCTTGGATGAAACTGTGTTTACAAAATGAGCACCAGCTACATGAATTTAACAGGCCACGACACTAAGGGGTAGAATTATTCTTGAAGGAGGTGCAAGAGAACTATTAACCATAAAGAAAGGGATTGAATTAAAAGGGAACATATACAATGTTGCTTTTGATATTTATTCCAGTGATGACCTTTACTGGAGTAACTCAGGAAGTAATAGTTTGGAAGTAAAATAATTACATTCAATTGTGATTTGTCTCTTTGAGAACTACACTGGCATAGCATTGTGTGACTGATACCAGCTTGGAAGAACGATGGAGCATCGTGGGAAAGGGAACATGACCATAGGGGAAAGAAAAAAAAAAAAGAAAGAAAGAAAAAAAAAGGCTTATTTTAACTAAAGAAAGAAAAACTGGCAGCACCTTTTCTTATTGAGGGGTCTTCTAGTCTGGAGTTGACAGCGGCAGAAGGAAAAAGCCCACTGGGTGTCCAGGAAAGATATAAAAAAAAATTTAGAAATTGCAAGGAAGTTTTTTTTAATAAAGAGCTTATGAGGTCTGCATTGACATGTGGTATTAAAATAGAAGTGCTGAAAAACAGGGAAGAGTGTGGGATGAGAGAAGTGGTGTGGGCTTGAATCTTAGTATCTGTTTTTTTCTTAGATGTTGCAGATTAAGTTACCCAAAAGGAAGTATTCCTACCTTTCCACACCAACACTCAGGAGGAGCAAAGCAGAACTAACCAAAAGACCACCTTATGATTTCCTATGTTCTTTTTCTCTGGAAAGCGGGGGTGAATTTCCAGTCCAGTTAGAGCACTAAAATGTGCTCTAACTGGACACACCACCTGGCCACAGTGTGAATCCCCTTTGGGACAGAGTTTTGGAAATGGAGATGGCACACATACTGGACAGGTAAGTCAAACTGTTTGGCTTGATTTAAACTAAGATTTGGTTTAAATTTTTACAAGGACACGATTTTCTGTACTCGTATCGTTCGGTGCTGCAAATGCTGCCTTAGCAAGGGTAATCATCAACTTCTCCATCTGCCTGCTACAGACCAGCAGGAAAGAGTGAGGGCAGATGGAAAGCCTATCATGCCCTGAAGGAAAATAGAGGGAGGCGGGGGTGGGGAAGCAATTAAGGATACAGAAGGATCTAGGAGCCCGCCTAAAACTAGAGGGAGCTGGGGAAAAGTGATAAACCAGTGAAGGAATTCAGAGGTGCTCCGAGAGCATCTTGTGGCTAGTTAAGTGCATCAGAAATGACTGAATGGGGAAGAGGAGTTGAGGAGGCCTGCAGTAGCACTTCTGTTCCCTCCACTTTCTTTTGTATTCTTTGTGGTCTGTGTCACCAGCTTGTCACGCTGGCATACTTTTCTTTTGAGATCCTCAACTCTAGGGGAAGAGGCCAGTGCACTTAGCGGTTGGTATTTGTGTATGGCAGGAAGAGAAGCATTAAGGACAGAGAAGAGCCTTGCTTTCAGTGCTCCTCACAGCCAGCTGGTAGGACAAACCTTCCTTGGACTCTGTGAGGCAGGAGATGTTCCTGTTGCTCTTCAGCAGCTGAAGTGGCCTGAATATTACAGATGGAGCTTCACTGCAGAGCTCCACTCTTTTATGTGTTCACACATAAAGATACTTGAAAATAACCAAATGTTGACAGAACTCATCTAGGTGGAATTCTGCTGCATTAGCCTTCTTTTAAAAAGCTGTAATCTGTAAACTCACTCAAGAATGAGTGCAACTGGGGATAAATCTTTCTGATTTCTGCCCCCACTACATGGAAGTACTTAAAAATCTGCTAAACTGGTAAATCTACATAGTGTAAATCTACCACTGCAATACAGTATCTATCACCTAGGTGACAGTGGAAAGCTCTTCCCAAGGATGATATTGTTTTTTCAGTCATTTTAATATAGACAGTATAAAATATAGGACATCACAGTGCACAAAGACAGCATGAATGATCTAATAAGACTTTCACTTTCATAGTTGTGTGACTCTTAAATTCACAAGTTCAAATGGTAATTCTGTGATTCTTACTACATCATTAAAATGGTGTTAATAAGCAGACAAAGCAATCCACTGGGGCAACCACCTCCTAAGTACATTACTTTGAGAAAGGAAAAGAAGTTGCAGCTCCCCTAAAAAGCTGGTTTTTCCTACAGCATATCACACCCCACCCATCACATATCATTACTGTTATTTCAGTCTCTGCAGAAGAATTTTCTGTGAACTGCAGAACAGTCTATCACAGCTTTACTCCTGCATTTAACAAAGTGCATGCTCAGTGCTAAGCACCCGAAGTCTCACTGACTTCAATGGAACTAAACTTAATTGCTCCGCTGGATTACAATAGTGTTGTCAGATCAGAAGGTTCAAAGACACTGAATAACAACAGTAATATCATTCTGCCTTTTTATTCCCCAGGAACAAGGGCATAACATGCCTACTAACTTATGTCTTTATAAAATAAAGTTTAGTTAAGGATTTGGCCATGAGATATTGTAAAAGATTTTTCCAATTTTTGGCTGCTGGTATCTTTATGGAATAAAGAGAGACTAAGAGAGTTTTAAGAACCGGCTATTCCTAATACAAATAGACACCTTCCTTCTCAGGGCATTCTTTCAACAACTGTTTAGGAAACCATCAGGGATAAACAGAAAAAAAAGCGCTAAAACCAGCCCACTTACAATTGCTGGTTTTTCCAGGATTGGAGTGGGTGGCCGAGGAACAGGCTTTTCTACTTTTTCAAGGAAACGAAGGGGCTTCTTTGGCTCCTTGACTTTATTCTTCTTCTCCAGCAGTGCCTGGAACAGACACACAATTTAATCAGAACTGGGTTAGATAGAAAAGCACAGTAAGGCCAGGCCTCCAGATGCTGGCTGTTGCTGATCACACTGACGACAGGGACCTGAAAATATTTTGTGCTTTGCAGGCTTGTGGCTTCTGTTTCTTACTGCACATCAACTGAAAGAACTGGACGTGGTCAGTAGATGAGGCTATTGGTTGTTCAGAAGATACTGATGGGAATTTCAAAATACGATGTAAGAAGGAAGCGGGAGTATTTTACTTATGTTTACAAGTAAGTCATCATCAATTGCATAGGGCTGAATAACCTAAAATTAATCCAAAATCGTTATGAACATAATCTTTAATGTAATACATTCTTAGATAAAAGCGTATTTCAGATTTCTTTTTTAATTTTTAAATAGGAATCTCATTGAACCAATTAAACACTGAGACATGGAAGCAGAAGCAGTTGTGTGTGTAATTCTCCTTATGTAATAAAAAAGCCATTAATTATTTCCTGTACGATAGAGGTAAGTTTCTTTCAAAACAGGAAAAACTAGTAGGAATATCACTGTTTAGTTACGGTTTACATATTGCTAAAGAATGGTGTTACCTCTTTACTTTTAGCTATAGGAATAATACTTGCTACAGCGTGTTAGAAATGTTGTAGACAGGAGATTTTATCAAGGGGTCACTTGAAGAGCATATTGTCACTGTTTTGAGGCCCTTCTTCAGCAGAACCACTTTGTAAGATACAGCATTACTGTGCAAGGTTGAACCGAATGACCCAGGAGCCCTTCCTTGCAAAACATGTTTTGAAACTCTTCTCTGCTCATCTGCAACTACCCAGCAGCCCAGCAGCATCCCCAGCAACAGTAGAGTCCTGACAACTTCCCATCAGAAGCTACTTAGAACAAGATACTCAGATCATCATGGCAATGTTTGCCTGCTGTAGGACATTGCACTTTGGCTCACAAAGAGGAGAGTATGTACATTCACAGCTCCTTGAGAATTACAATCCTACTGTTGTATGGGTTGGTTCTGTAGTCTTTCTTACTGGAAGAACAGACATAATCCAGCAAGGAAAAGTGCACCTTTTTCTCTTCTCACTTCCACTCTTTCAAATGTTCAAATACAGCATTTCACTAGGGAGATAAACCAATGATTAACTCCAGAAAAAAATCCTATGCTGAATTTCTCTCTTCAGTAACAGCAAATTGATGGCACTTACACAGAATTTAATTGCAAAATTAATGAAGTTTTGAAACTCCAGTGGTCATTGTACAAAACTCCTCTTGCATATTGGATCTGACCTTTCAGGCCGGGATAATTAATGGCTCCAGAAAACAAGAGTGATTTCTAGGTGGAGGGGATAAAATGCTTTGTTATTGAAAACTGAAATGGACCATGTTAATAATGCAAGAATCAAAGCCTATAAACTGCTTATAAACCACGTGAAATGGTTATAGCTCAAAAACGTTGAGAGATTTTCTGAACTGTTTCTTGTATTTGATGACCTTAGAGCTCTCTGGCATGAAGATTATAATGGTGCTTGCTATGTTTTATAAGGTGTTTTGCACAAGGGAAGGGATTGGAAGAAAAAAGCTGCTGTAATTGTAATACTTTTGAAAACAATGGCTCCTATGTTTATTAGCACAATGTCACATTCATAAGTATTTTTCTAATAAAACCTTAACCTCCAAAGATGCTTCTTGCTAACCAGAATCACAAACTACAACCTGAATAACAACTTTTAAAGACAGAAAAACCTACAAGCAATTCTGGCAAGGGGGAATTCTTATTGATGTGGATTTGAGAAATACTGCAGCTTCCAGAAGCAGTTTTACATTTTTGTGTAAATGTGCATGTTTTAGGCCTCATGCCTGCTTTGCTGCCTTCGCTAAGTCAAAAATGCTTACCATTTCCTTTCTCTAATCTGAGGGTTTAAGTTATTCTAAGACCTTCATGTAAGAAAAGAAAAAGAAAAGATGTTTTTTGCATTAACTGGTTCTGCCTAATTTAACAAGCTAGCATTTTTTGAAATAGGGAGACCAGGGCCCAAGAATCACTGTAAAACACTTCCTCTAAAAAGAAAAGAAGTGCGAAATTTCTGAGCAATGTATTTCATGTGTTATTGCCTACATAACACACTCTAATTTCTCTGAGACAGACTACATGACTTCTAGTGCAGGCACATGGTATAATCTGGTTGGATTGGATAGTGGAGGACCACCCCATTCATCTCCATTTTCCTGGCAAATGCAGTGACCAGCAAATAGCCCCTGTGCTTTTTGGCCATGCACTTTAGCTTCTTCGCTAGCTTCTGATGGAAGCACAACTCTTGACAGGATAGTAGCTTGAGAAACAACTCTTTGTTTAAAGAAATAATTCTTTAGGTTTCTTCTGTGTCTCCTGTGATCTTCTCTTTTTCACAAGCCACTAGGTATATTTTATTTTTGTGTATACAGCTGTGTTTCCCTCTCTTCCTTTTGAAGAGAAGGTGAGATCCTTTTGAAGAAGGTGAGATCACCGAGGATGGACTGACTCCATACTTTGCAGTGCAGCATGGCTGCTGCATCTTGGCTCATCAAGACTGACATAATAGCTCTTAGAGCTTGTCTGAGCATGAGCCAACTAACGCTGTGTTGGAGATCTGTTCTTGATGAAGTAACTGCTTGAACAGGTTTTCCTACATTTTGAAGTTGGCAGAGATCTTCTCCAGAGACATTCTTGGCCCCCTTGCTTCTCCACCTCCTTCCAGCAAACAGATAAAGGAAAACAGAGGAGAGTTGCACTTAATGCTGAGGTGAGAGATTCTTTATTCTGACATCATCTTGATCCAGGACTTTGAAACAACCTGACAATTCAACCCTCTTGAGTCATCAGAGCATACAGGGTCAGCCTAAAGTCATGCATTGCTCTGCACTGGGATTTCTTCTAACAGCTCCTCTGTTCCTTGGTGTATTCACTTACCTAGTTCCATTTCTTTCCTATAATAAGTAGCTACATAACTATGCTGTCACCTTAATGCTTTGGATCTTCTCACAAGGCCATCTTTGTAACACCTCACTCACGTTCCCTAAAGTACTATCATCTGAGCATGCTAGGAACTACCTTTCCTTGTCCTTTTACAGATCTTGCTTAAGATACAGATCATTGTTTTGACTGCAAATCCTGGGTCACTCCTGTTCCTGCCATGTTCCCCTGTTTTAAAGAATTATTCAAAGAATACTGAGCGTACATAATGCTCCTGCAAAAGGTTTCAGGATGCTCCTCAAAAAGTCTGCTTCCAGAATCACTTGTCTTTGGCTCAGTGTCAAGTCTGGAAGAAGCTGTTCTTATTCTCAAGAGGACACAGATCCTTTTTGTAGTTCCTTGAATAGTTGCTTTCCCTTCTTAAAAGCTTAGGAAAACCCTCAATATGGCAAACCAAGAGGAACATATTGAGCAGGACTAGTCCATCTTGCCACTTATCTGGCCAGAGAAGCAAGTCGTGGAAACTTCCTTTATTAAAATTAATTAATTCTGAGGTAAAAATCTAGCATTCCTCCTCTATCTGCCATCTCCTTCCACAGATCTCCCAGGGTTAATGAATGAAACCCAGTCTGGAGCTAGTTGACTGCATACTCTGAATTGCCTAGAGTTCTACTTTATGTCTAGGATTATGGGAGAAAATGTACAGATTAAATGTGCTAGGGCAGCACTAAAAGGAGGCTTCTGAAGACAAAATTGGTCTAGCTGCTCAGCTATAGAAATACTCCAAAGCAAGGCAGTGCCCTTCTAAGATGATCCCTAACTGTCTAGTTAAAAACTCTTTCACAGTGTGTGTGGCAGACCTTTTTGGCCTGATCGGGACTGTATATGCCAAGTGGTCAGACACCTGTCCTCTCATGTGCTAACTTCTGTTAACTCAAGTACTCTGCACCTTTTACTGCCCTCTTCTTGACAGCTCCAGTAGCTTATGAGCTGGACCTCTCAAGAGAGGTGTGGCTTGGCTAGAACATGCCATAGTCACCAAACCTAAGAAGAAAAAGCCTCTGATGGGAGAAGTGATGAGTAACAGCACCACAGAGCTCAAGGGCTAATTAGGGCAGACATTTCTTGTTGCCCAGGCCAGAGAGTTTGTTGAATCTAACGGTGGCTGAGGCAGCCTGGGTGTTTCACAGTGTCAGTACTTTCTCCTTTTCTAGACCAAGCAGCCTAGTGTCTCCTTCTGTATATCTGAAAGTAGCAGTTAAATTTTGCATGGTGGATTTATCACCTTTGCCTGCAATCGAAATGCTTTGTCATTTAAAAAGAATATACACTTTCCCTTTTTGAGGGGGGGAAAATGAGTATTAGTTATGTTAGATCCTCAGTTGGAATAAATCAATGTAGACCACGTGATCTATGTTGATTTAAGAAAGAAAATACGCAGAACTGTCTGCTTTTGTGCTGCATTCCATTTTTTTCTTTGAGGAGACATTACTGTGTGAGCAGCCAGCATTAGGTCCTACTTTGCCATGACTACAGGTTAGATGCTCCACTGCAGTCTTTCAAATGACAAGAAGCATTTTGAACAAAGAGAATTGCTGCAATTGGAATTCGGCTCTGAAAGCTTGGGCTGATGTCCTATGAGAACTGTGTTATGATCCAGATTATACACAGTCACCACTAGAATTTTATGCAAAAAGCACACAAGTCAAACCCCTGCAATACTGCTGTGTCATCTTCTCTAACGCTGTAGTGAATTGATGTCCTTTGTTCTTGAACGCTTCCCGTAGCACTCAAGATTTTCTTTGAAAATTTTCTTTCTGAATAATAATCAGATGCAATGTTTCCTCTTTTACAAAATCCAGTGGAATTTAAATTTGAGATCATGAGATTGATTTTTCAGAATGAGATTTCAAATTATAATTCATTAATAGAAAGTTATTGTCTATGTTGAAAGTATTATTAAGTTAGACTACAACAAGGAAGCTATACACATAATTTCCAATTGCAAAATATGTCTTCACTAAACAAAGTACAAGTGAAAGTTGCCAAGCTTTACAAATGAAATGAAGTATTTTTCAGAGATAGAGCAGCCAGCCATGACTACTCCTGATTTTTAAAAAAGGTAACCCTCAACAGCATCATGACAAGCATATTTGAAAGTGCATGTAATTTACAAATATTGTGATTGTAGATGCAAATGAGCCACTTCTTTCCTCAGTGGTTAATTGCATCTATGGACACCTCATCTGCATGAACAGTTGTGATAAATTAAGATATGCAAAACACTATTAGCATGTTTGCAAACCATTCTGATCCCATTTGATGAGCAGGGTCACTTTAATCATGCTTTGTTGCAGGTACTTTTACAATATGTGCCCAAGATTACACTAAAAAACCAAACAGTTTACAGAGTTTTTAGACTATGAATTCAGATTTGGGTTTTTTTTAACTATTAGCAGTTTGACAGTGTAACCAGTAGGCTTGTCACATGCATGCTATAAAAGCACAGGGAAATGAGAATAAGCAAATGACAGAAGACTTTCTAACTGACGTAATAGGTTCTGATCCAAACCCCTGATTTGCAGGGGGACAGAAGCAGCTACGTTGTTTTCTGTAGGGTTGGAGCAGAAGCACAGACTGAGTCCCAGAATGGTACTGGTCAATGGTACCACAGCCTGAATGTCTGATCCATTCTGTCCTTGAAGTTGTCTTACAGAAAGAATGAATTTAGCGCAGGAAATTGGAAGAAAGGTTACACATGTGCGTTCCCAATTGCACTTCCGGGCACTTCAAATCTAAGAGGAACAGACATGCTGCTTGATGCAGCTCCATACCTGGTGAACCTGTGCCAGCTCCATCTCTAGCCTTGCTGATCTTTTAATAAATCCAGTCTCAGTGATAGTGCACTTAGGTTTCGGAGCTTTAATCTTGACCTGGGTGACAGAATCCGGGAGAGACGCTTCCAGTTCAGAGAGTCCTAAGAAGTACAAACAGTGAGTACAAGCAGTGGAGTGGTGGGGGGAGAAATTTGAGTTTTGTTAATATTTTAAGTAAGCATCTCACACAAACTACGTCTTCCAAATTCACTTACCTGCAAAGGTGTTAAGATAGAAGTTTTTTACCACATAGCGATCAGAATGGTTGTCTGGGAAATAACCAATTCTAGTCAAAGGAGCATATGTTTGTGATGCAAAGTCAGTGTATTCTTTGATGATATCTCGTCTCTCCAGCTTCCCCATCACATTTTTCCTCTTAGCTATCAGCTTCCTGAGCACTGAAAAACAAATAGAAATGCAAGAAGGTTTTCTTCATACAAAAAGTTCTAATGAAAGCCCCATATTTAGAAATTCACAAAAGCTTTTGCTCGTTAATATAAAATAATGAGCCATTTGAGCAGAACAAGTGCTGGCCACGTCTGTCTTTATTGTGGATGCAACGTGTTTTGTCTTGAATAAAGACTATAACCTTGTGAAAATCAAAATGGCTTGTCTGAAAACCAAGTCTCATTTTAAAAATGAGAAAAAAACCCCGGAACAATGGAAAACAAAGTGTCTCTCTCTTTCTTCCTGGTTTTCAAACTTACTCAGTGCACAGTCATGCTGGATCTTTTTCATTTTCTCCTCTTTAGCCTTCTGATAATTTTGCCAGTGGTCATCCAAGCGTTTGGCATCCAGTTTATCCTGATTCTCCTCTCGCCTCCGCAGCAGTTTCTTTAAGATTTCCAGTCGAACCTCCTGCAATCTGAAAGGCCAGATATGACCTACTGTGCTCTGCAGCGTTCTGTGCAATGCTGTCTTCATCAAATCCTACATACCAACCAACTACTTTACACAGAGTTCATACTGCAGATCTCTTATTTAATATTTCATTTTAAAAAGTGAGTTCATCACTGGTGAAAAGTACTGTGGTAGCAGTCTCTTATATCAAATTTAACAAAAATATCCCTTCCCAAACTCAGGGGGGTTTCAGAGAAATAAAAGGCTTGTACCCTTCAGCCAATCCTCTAAACCTTCCTGTCCCTTCTCTATTCAGACGATAATTAAAAGAAATAACAATTGAACTCCTACTTTCCTATTTCCTGTTCTCTGAAGGCCCACTCCTTCCTCTCCATTTCATCCATCATTTTCCTCCTCTTTGCAATTTGTGAGGCATTGTCCATTGCTGGAAGAGTTGCTTCCCACGCACGTTTTTCCCGGGCACGTTCAATCATCTCCACCTCGGCGAGTCCTGCGGGCAGCCCCCGACCTTGCAGGGGCAAGAAGAAGTCACTCTTCAGAAGAATGGCAAATCCCCCAAATAACCACCACCAATAAATAGTATTAGAGGGCCAGAGGGGCTCACAAGCCCATATATTAAACACAAGCAGAGCTATCAACGGCCAGAAGTAAACACTTCTAGGGGCAGTAAAATGAGGAATAGTAGGTTGTGCAGTTGCTGTAGCTCAGTTGACATTAAGTAGCACTTCGTTCCTCTACCCCAGGGCAGGAAAGGATGAAAAACTTTCCCAGGAGGACACTTTCTGAGAATGAGCACTTTCTTTGGCATGTCCAGGGTCCAACACTATTGTAGGTGTGACACTGGAAGATGAGGATCACTGGTATATTCTGTGTTCATACTTCTTTTTTTTCCTGATGTCTAACTCAGAATGGCAGGACAACAGTAGGTAGTTGGAAAACCTGCTACTGGTTCGTATTTGTAAAAGATAGGACATTTTATATTGAATGATCTCAACACTGCTTACACAATGCCCCAGAACACGCTATTAAATAGGAAAATATCCTACCTATTTTAGAAATAGATAAAATAGAATATCTCCAGGGATGGGGTCTCCACTACCTCCCTGGGCAACCTGTTCCAGTGATCTACCACCCTCATATAATGTGCCCCAAAGCAAGACAACAAAGGGCTGTCAAACTTGGCAATAGACCTGAAACCTGACATTGAAAAAGGCAACTTCCCCCTCAAGAGGTGCCAGGGCCGCTATGGTTTATCTCGATTTCACAACTCACCCCAAGTGAGAGTAGCAAGCGTCAGAAGTTCAGGGACTGAGCCGCTGGGAAGTACATAGTCAGGGGAAAAGGGATCTGTCTGGGTTTCACCATCCCTGTAATCCGTCTGTGTGCCCAATGTTCGTAACTTTGGACCAAAGACCTCGCTGTCCCCTGTAGCTGAACAGATGTAGGGCTCTGTCCTAGAAAGAGATGCAAGAACATTTGTCACATTCATTAAAAAATACAACCAAACCAGAATCACAACACTAAATCAAAGGTAGGGTATTCAAGTGTTTTTTGTTTTATCTTGATATTGTTCCCATTGATGTTAACTCCATTACCTTTAGTAAAAGCACACTGAGGTTACACTGAGTCCTCTGAAACCTCCCTCCTTAGGTAGGCAATCCAGGAATCTGGTTTCAGCTCACAAATTATTGCACGTTATCCCTGTATTTCCTTTCTAAAGCACTGCTTCTAATGGGCACAAAATGTAACTAAGGGTTGAGTATAAAATGAAGTAGGATTGTTTCAATTTAGCTTTCACATTTGTCTTTCCAACAATCCCAGAGCAAAAATTCAATTCTGATGTAAGCATGTGCAACTTCCATTGACTACTAGGAACTGAATCTTCTTATGTCCCCTCTAAATTTGAACTCCCCTCTAAACCCCATTAGACTACCTCATGGATGCTCTACACCACTGAAAAGCAGTGCACCTGTCACAGAGACTGTAATAAGTTATCAGAATATTTTCCAACAATATTGCTGTATTGGAGAATCTTCTCTGTGTCAGTATCTGTTCTAGGATTCAGAGGCACTTGGCATTCTGTTTCAGGCCTCATAATCACAACATAATCCTTTACCCACAAAGCACTACATATATATGGCAGGTGAATTCTGAAAGTCAGTCACCTCCTTCCTCAGGAATTCTCAATGATGAACAAACCCTTACCTCTTAACAAGGGTTTCCTCATGGTTCACTGTGAAATATATTGGTCACCAGCTAAATAGTGACACAATCTTTTGCTGGTTAGATGTGCCCCATTACAACAGCTTTGTTCCAGAACACAACTACTTACTTTGCCATCACATAAGCAACATTTATTGGAAGCAGCTTATTAGAAGGGATGAGAGGCCTGAAAAGAAAGAGTGCAGATGTAAGACAACCACCATGACCATAAAAGATTGTCACAGTTCAGAAAAACTGCAGTTCACTAATTTCAGTAGAGTTACACTGGTAATCCACAGCTCAGGTTCTGTAGTTGCATGTTTAACAATTGTGCCTGAATATTAAATAATTCCTTCATAGCCAAGGAACAACTGAGAAAGTTTCACTGGTAGGAGTGAGTGTTATTCTTCTGTCAAAGCAGAAAGTGCAATTGCAAAACAAGGCAATAATTATAAGATGTTAGTTTTGAGTGTGCTCACAACATTTTTGTACATTCCAGTCAGTCTACTTTTTTCACTTTGAGGTTTTGAGAGTGTTATTTTAATAACTTCTTGAAATCCTGTAATTAATTCCTACAATCAGCTGGTAAGGTAAGTTGTTTTGGAGTTATCTAATTTGATTGTTTCCTTTTTTCCCCTAGTATTTTATGAAGTATCTTGAACGTGAATTGGGCTCAATGACATATTAATAACTTTCTTAGGTATTCTTATAGTTTGCATATTGCAGTTCACTATTGATTTCTCTGAGCCTCTGAGAGACCTTAAAGCTTAATTTCAAATTGCAGAAAATAACATAATCTTTGTCTTTTTGTTGTGTTGTTAAAGGAGCCATAAAGAACTTCAATTTCAGAGAACGTGTTAGGTTGGAAGGGGCCTTTAAAAGTCATCTAGTCCAACCCCTCTGCAGTAAGCAGGGACATCTTCACTAGATCAGATTTCTTAGAGCTTCATCAAACCTGACCTTGAATGTCTCCAGGGATGGGTCTCCAGTGCCTCTCTGTGCAACCTGTTCCAGTGTCTCACCATCCTTGTAGTGAAGAATTTAATAAACCTGTCTTTTTTTTTAATATATTTAAAGTGGACATGTTGGCCAATAGCTGCTGACTGTAATAGTGAAAGTAATTCAACATATATGTGACTAAGTTGAACATGTTTGTACATTAGCTGTTGGTTCAGATCTTGAGTTCACTGCTGACCTGCAGTATCATTCTGGAAGGAGCAGAGCAGTCCTGCAGTAGAGGACATTGATGAAAAGTTAATCAAGTATTCTGTTTGCTCCCTTTCTGCTCCTGGCAGAAACTGGGAGTTAGAAGGTTCCCTCTTAAGAAGGCACCTTTCCAGGAACCTGGACAATCACAACGGCTTTGTGAGTACCTGCTTCCTTGACATAGGAGGATCTACAGCCCAAAACTTTCTACAAATTATTAAGAACAGAATGCCTGGTATGTTTGCTTAGGCATAGTGTGAATTTTAAGAGACCTTGTGATTTAAGATTTGGTTACTATTTAAATTTTCTATATCCATAATCAAAGAACCAAGGGAAAAGACAAAAAAAATTATTTTTTTATATTTTTTTTCCTGCATATATTTTGATGCTCTCTAAACTTCACAAAAGCAAGCTTCTGAACTCTGTTTCAAATCAGTTCGTTCCTTACCGTGCAAAATATTTGTAGCGATTCCTTCCACTAACTTCAGGATCTTCATATGCAATTTGAGTCATCTGAAGAGATGGTTGAGCTCTAAAAGCCAGAATACAGGATTCTTTACTATCATTGAATAATTACATTCAGAGCACCTCTGATCTTTTTTTCTTATGCTTTTTTTTTCTTCCCCCCCTTCTCTCTCCCCTTCTCTGGTTGTACAATCAAAGATACACACCACAAAGTCCACAAAATTCCCGTACTTATACAAGTAATTATATTTTGCTTTTTTCATACTTAGGTACATTTTGACACTTTGTGTTTTGCCCACCATGTGTGGGCAAGAAACAGTCATTTGCTGCCTTTTCTTATGCACTTGTCATGAAAAGGTTTGGCCATTTGTTCGACCTTGTAAAATAAACTACTTTTATTGGGTGTGCGGGAAGAGCAGGCTCATCTTCTTAAGAGCAAAATACCTTCCAAATGGAAAATATTTTTAAAGGAATACAAGGAACAAAGGGGAAGACAACCCCTTTCTTTCAAAAATACTTTAAAAAATTTTGACCAGCCAGAATTTCAATTTGAATTCTCCAATAAAGTAGAATTAGGATGACCATGTGAAGGTTTCAAAACCTATGCTGGAACAAACATTTCTTTTTCAGGAACATTCTTTTTTCATTTTCATTCAAGTAAGCAGACGTTTTAGATTTTTTCAGTGTAACATCTTGGAGGGTTTTACTTTAAACATTTGTAAGACCATGAGGTAGACCTTGTTAAGGCAGTCAGTGAGAGAATGGGTAGAATGGAGTCCTTTGACAGCTATGGATCAGGCTACTTATTTCACAACCATTTTACTCTCCTGTCATATTCTTCCTTAACCTGCAAAGTAGTTAAAGAGAAAGAAGTTCTTAACAAGAAAACAGCCAACCAGGGAAGCCCATGTCATGCCATTAAGATGGGTATTTCCTTTAAGCTCTATATACGGTGAGTCCTGAAAGTCGTGGTTTTCATAAGACCATTTTGGGCAACAATCCTGACCTCGGATGTATGGGATTGTAGGTGCTGGAGTTGGTTGCTGCTGCCTAATTTTAAATGCAGAGGCATATATATGGAGGTACAGAGAACAACACATAACATTGCTCGACAGCTGGGATCAAAACAGAGGCTCGTATGCTGAGATGGGTTACCTTCAAAGCCCTCATATGAACCCTGCAAGCTGTGCTGCGGAACTCGGGGAGGCACAGTATGGCTACCCAGCACAGCAAAGCCTATAGAGAGATGCTTCATTAACCTCCCCTGACACACAATTTACTGCCAAGGTAAGTTTAAAGTCATCTCTTCCTGGTGCTTTCAGTCATATTGGTAACAGAAGAGAGGAGGTTTCTCCAGAGTCAGTGCAGTAACCTGAGATACTTGCGCAGCACTAATCAACCTATTATTGTGAAGTTGTGTTTGTAATTCAAATGAGTTAATTGAGCTGATGGCTAGTTCCACTAGCTGACTCTTTACATATCAAGACTGTTGCACCAGCCAGATGGATTTGTGTTTCATTCAGCACAGGTGGGCACTTATTCTTATGATCTAACTTTATTAGCATAAGCTGTTCATCCTATTATGGTATAGTTACAGGCACAATGGGAACCCAGTGAAATAGCCCCTTTTATTCCACAGATCCTGCCTCATGCATGTCCTTGACTTATATTTGCTGACTTTGCTGAAATAAATGAGCATTTATTTCTGGTAACCTTGCAGAGGCAATGCAACTACTGAGAAGACAGCTGGGAAATATTCTGTCTCCCATATCAGCAACACTGTCAATCATCTCAGGTTGAAACAGACGGGATGTATTTCCCCTTTTTTGTTAATTGCAAGACATTCTGCATATACATCTTGTTGAAATAAATGTAAATTTATTTTAAAGTACCTCAGGCATCAAATAAGTTCTTGTTACAGAATATCAAGTAAAATATAAGAAGCCTCTGAGGTTTTAATGTGCCTGGACAGCTTGCTGAAAATAAGAGGAAGGGGTGAAAAAAGGATCAAAAATTCTTATTGTAGAAATGAGAAGAACATGGTTTTGAAAAAATAACAAACACAGGTGTGACATCTGTTGTATCATTTTTTAAACATCTTTGATTACTGTTCGGCATGCGGTAGAACTCAGCAACCCCAGAGTGTTCATCATAGAAAAGCCCATAGTCTAAACTTAGCAACAACCCCCTCCCCCCCAAAAAACATCTACCTGGGCTGACACTTGCCGTCTTGAATACACCTACAAGAGGACTCCAAAAAACACATGGTGTGGCAAAACATACAAACATTTTTTAAAGTATTTGCTGAATGAGAAGCCCAAATTGTGAGAAAGTTCAACTAAGAAACCCCTGCATAAAAATGTAGTGGTGCCCTTGTTCAAGCCCCATACACGCTTGAATGAGCAGCAAAAGCCATCTAACCAGCTGCCACTGCAGGGGACTAAAAGGAAACAGCTACTGCTGAAGTAACACGTGTGAGCCACTGAAGTCTTTATGACTTATCTGATCTCTAAGAGATTGAAATAACTCTTCTCTTTCGTGGCAACCGCTGCAAAGCAGACAGCACAGGGATGAAGGAATGCGCAACATCCATCCACCCTGTAAGAAACAGATGGGCAACCATACTCCACGACAGCTGCAATCTCTTAATTTCAAGGGAAATACAAGTAGGAGCAAATTGCAGTCATCTCCACTTCAACGTGCATAGGTTTTTGTTGGTTTTGTCTGTATGTTTGCTTTATATTACCCAACTGTAGAACACTTACGCAGCAAGCTGCTGAAGAGCCTCCAGGCGCTGCTGAGCCCTCCCTCTCCATCTTTGGTCAGTAAATGGAGGCACTAGATCTTTGCTCTCCAAGCACAGGTTGTAGTCTGGGAAGCGGGTCAAGATACTGAAGATACTGCTGAACATTGGTGCTTTTACCTAATGTTTGTGTAGACACAAGAAAAGAGAGCCGATGATTGAGCAGCTTCAAGTAGCATTAAAGAGATGAGAATCTCAGCTTGCTGTGATTTACAGGACTGCACATTTGGGACAGGGAAGGAAGGCATACATATGCTAATGATATCAACTGGTTAGATGGTACTTCTCAAGATGTGGAGCTTACCAGACTAGCAGCAGATGCACAGATACATCTTCTGGCTGTTATCCAGTGTCTAAACTTAAAATCGAAGGGTCTAACAAGGGTTCATTACAAGAAGTTAACGTGTGGTGACTGTGAATGTGCAGTAATGTGAACTAGCACATTACCCCACATAACTCCTTCCTACTTCATGTGCTCTAGAAAGAAGTAACATATTCCACTTACAGAGTAAAGTTACATTATTTTATACTGTAACAGTTTTAGCCTGTGCTAAAAATACCTCAATGGGAGTTAGCACACAAAAATGAGCACATTAAAAACCTACACCCTTCCTTCTAAGCACTAATTTCCCTCAGTAGATATGCCTTAAACCTCTAAATTTATGACTGCCAATACATTTTTGCAATTGTGACTCAAGCGTATGTGATGTAGCTATATTGGCTTGAGCTTCTGTAAAGCCTGAAATCAGACTTGAATTGTGAATTGCCCCTTTCAGTTCAGTGGGTGCTAGCTCAGATGCACATAGGGTAGTGGTGACATTTTGAGCACACTAACTCACCAGCGTGTAAGAGAGGGTCAGACGATGAAGAACAAGGCAACCTACCAGCTAGCTGCTTGCTGTGCATGAGCCTGCATTTTTGTTTCATTTCTCCTGAATGTGATCTCAACTTGCAAGAGTTTAGAAAACCCTAAGAACTGCTGTAATTACAACCTCTGTCCACCCCATTTTAAGATGCTATAGACTGGGAATTCAAAATCATATTGCTTTGTATTGTGCATTATGCACTTGCCGATTCATAGGCTCAGAACATCTTTTATGCAAGCCAGAGTCTGTCACCATACCCATCGCGACATTACACCTGTGGCGTGACAACATCAGTGACAGCATGCCTGCTTACTTCATCTGGCCTGAACTGCTAACGTCGCCGTACTGCTGCAGACAGGCTGTGCTTTCAACTCCATGAGTATGCCTCTCTACAGAGAGGCAGACAAACACACTTTTTTTCATGTAGATATAAGGAACACTCTGAGCTAACAGGGTAAGAGATGCCCAGAAATGTTCTTCAAAACAAACCAAAAAAAAAGCAGCTTCTTGATTCCACTGTTGGAAAGCTGCTTTGGGATTTCTTCCTTGCTGTACAAGCAACGGAATTTCAGAGTTCAGAATATTTGCCTTGCAGGCTCAGTCAAATGCATAGCTTCAGGAGGACTATTTGTCTAAAACTCCAATTCATTGTGCAGTTATACCAGATTTTTTTTTTTCCTTTGGCATTCTGCCTACATGCAGCTTGTCCAGTCATCAATCAGTGCTGTCTAGAGGTGTGTCTGCAACTCCCACAAACGCACCCCACCTGGTTTTCCACTAGCTAGGGTGAATATAGATAGCAGGGAGACAATTCAGTAGGGAGCTATACATGGGCTAACTAAGGGCTTAGCTAGGAAGTTAAATTGCACCAACCTACCATGAAGAATCGGGACAGATTTGCAGGCTTAACAGGCTGCTTAGCCTTTGGTACCTAATACATTTTAATCTAAGCATGCTGCCTTGTGCTGTAGTGTATCCCAAGGTAAGTGAGGAGGCACTGTGTGAAAACACAGTTTAACAGCTCAGCTTGAACAACAGCCCAACAACTGTTGGGCTCTTTTATTAGATATTAAAAACACATACAAACTATTGCTAGCAACATTTGGAGATACTCTACTAAAAATACTGACACACAGCTCAGAAAATTACTCAGCTTATGAAACTGAACATTTCTAGGCCACTGCACCAGAGTCACTCTAGGCTAGCAATCGTGGTTACTCTCTGGGTGAAGTATTCTTTTAGATAAAACTACTTCCTTTGCTTTGTGTTTTGCTGTTTTAAGGGAACAGTTTAGAACTGAAAAGGACCTTCTACCCATGTGTATGCATACACACAGAAATATTAGGTGCATGTGAGCTATCTTTGGCCAAAACCTACCATTTTATCAGTGACAAGCTGCACACGGACATTTGACTTTGAATTGTTCTTCTCATCACTTGATAGCGTGTACAGAAGGTCTGAAAGATAAGCGAACAAATGGAACTAGTTACATACTTGGGAAATTTGCATGAATCATCAGGCTTCACTTCCCTCTTTAAATTATCACCATAACGAAAGTAGGAAAGCAAAGTAGGAAAGGAAAAAACTGAAATACATGTCTTGGTAGAAAACATCCCACCATCACACAAATGAGCCTCAGAGCTGAAATGCTACTGTGCTGCGCAATGTGCACATGACTGAAGAAAAAAATCTACTTTATCTGGAAGTGTTGCCAAACTTTTAAGAGAAAACAAAGACATGAAACAGAGAAAAACAAACACAGTGCAATGGTAGTCTGTGGAAATACACAGTACACAACTATATCCTCTGGGATATAGAGCTAGTGCTTGCTTTGCTCCAACTTGCAAATGCTTTACAGTCCCAAGCCTCTTCTCCCTCCTGGTAACTCCGCTACCGCTGCTGACCCTCGAACGTTTTACAGCTCCGTGGCCCTGCCCTGCTCCTGGGGCGGCACACGTCTTCCCGGTTCCAAACCTGCCCTCCCTGCCAAGCTAGCTGCCGGACGCTCAGTGACAGTACGTCGGCCAGCTCCGACCGCGCACCTCGGCCTGCACGGCGGCAGGCTGGCCGAGGAGGCCCGGACAGAGATGAGAGGCCTGCTCGGGCTGCTTAACCTCTCCACTACCCTCACACCACCCCACATGCCTAACTTCTCGCCCCGGGCGCGGCCGGCCACTCTGGACGCGCCCCCGTCCCCGCGGAAGGCGTTGGGCCTGACCGCACCGGTCGTCCCGCCTAAGGGGCTGCAGGGCGGAGCCCGGGGTGCAGGGAGGACTTTCCCCTCCCGAACAGGCCCGGTACCGTAGGGGCAGTCGAAGGTCCGGCCGGGAGCCATTTGGCCGTGACAGTCGCCCCCGATGTGCGGGGCCCGCACCGCGCCGGTTACGGTGCGACTCATGGCGCCGCCATCTGCCGTTCCCATGGCGACGGCCGGCGGGCGGTGCAGGGCGGGACGTGCTCCGCCTCCTAGGGCCGGGTACTGCGAGGGTGAACCGCTTTCCTTTCTCTGGAGGGGCAGCAGCTGCTCGGGTTTTTCTCCGGGGTCACTTCTCGACCCCCAGGTTTTCCCCCGACAGCTTCCGACACACTGCTGTTTCTAAGCCTCCGCGGCCCGGGGTTGCGTGTCCCTCACGGGCTCAGCTTTGCGCAGAGCCCTGAGGCCTGTGAGGCGGCGGGGCTCGCCCGCCTCCATCTTGTGCCGCCTCAGGCAGGGCGGGGCAGGAGCGACCATTCCCCGGGTGGCGTTCGCCTGCCAGCGAGTGGAAAGCTGAGGTGGTGCAGGGGTCCGGCGTTCCCCTGCTCCGGCCTGGAACGCGGGTGCGTCCTTAGGGCCTTCATCGTTCCCCACCGCCAGCTTCTGGGCCCCCCCACCCCGTGCGTGGGGCGGCAGGGCAGCTCCCTTCCCCGCCGGTGACCGCTCTCTCCCAGCGGGGAGCCGGTGCGGTGGGCTACGCGGTGGCACAGGCGTCGGTGTGGTTTGTCAGGAGTCTTGAGGCCTGGGAACGATCTACTGGGAAGGGGCTAAGTGTTTTGGCTTTTCGGCAAGTCTTGCTGGAGTTGTTTTATGTGGTGCGCTCCGGTTCACCTGGGCCCTCGCTTGGTACTTAATGGTTTAGCAGTTACAGCTGGGGACTAGGTTCGAGCCTGGGTATTTTTATTCCTAGCTTTGCTTGTTACTGGTTAGGATTTCTGCTGCCATGAAGTGGTGAGAAGAGGCTTGGTACCCACCTCCCAGGGAGGCTGTGGGTATTTCTGCCTTTGTAAAGCATCAGTGCAAAGCATTACAAATTAAATATTATGCTGTTACTGAGATGCGTTGCTGATTTTGCAAGGAGATGGTCATCTATGAGGAACAAAGCTGGAAGCTTCTTCCTGCTGTTAAACAGGAAGGACGTATGCTTTTGTCAGCCTAAGGAGATTTAGAGGCAATGCTGCAGACACTTCTGGTATAGCATGTAAAAAAAGCAGTGGAATTGCAAATGAGCCCTCTCCTCTGCCTGTCAGGAGACAGTAAATAATCAGGATTATTTACTGCTTGCCATGTCTAATAAAATTTTGTTCCCTTAGAGCTTCATCACATGAGAGCAATGTTAGGACTGTGGTACCAAACTCCTTGGCTCTGCAAATATAGGCAGAGACATTTAGTTCAGCTTTGAATGCTGGCTTCCTTTCTTAAAGGCCCAATTACTGTTTGAGGCAACAACTTTCTTTGGTAGTTGATCAAAATAGGTTAATTGAAGACTTAGTCATGGATTTGAACTAAGCAATGCTGTCACATCTCTGTCGGTCACTGACATCTGTAGGATTCTACTTTGCACAACGGATTGATCCATGCCGTAAAGATATTCAGCAAGCTGTAGAGGCCCTCTTTTTATTAAAGAATTTTACAGTGTGATACCTTAATATTGCTTAATGATACCTTAATGATACCTTATAATTACTGATAGGGACAGCACAAGTCACTTTTTAATAGAGTTGCCCAGCATTTCTCATGATCAAGTTCAGTTCTCCTTTTTTGTATCTCATTGCTTTAGAATTCCATAATTTCCATGCTGAACTTTTTCCCTGCTGGACATCTGCCTTGAGGTAATGATGTGCGTAAACTGTTCTTTGGCCAAAAAATGATTCTTTGTCAGCTCCACCCTCTTGCATTTTTCCACTTTAAGGATTTCAGAGATGACTGGATACAGGTGGCCTGAACTTCTGTTTTTCTGATGAAGGAACCAGATGAAAACCAGGTAGAACAGGAACAGTTACATGAGTTCCTGACAGAGTACAAAAACATGCCAGGGTATAGCCTAGCGGATGAGACTCTGGAAGATAAAAAGGTGCAATCTCACTTCACTTCATGCACATTAAATTGGACTAACTAAATGTTGCCACTTTCTTCTTTGTTTGCCACGAGCTACCTGGCCGAGCTGCCTCTGATCTGTTGGTGCTGGCAGCACCAGATGGGGAACCATCTCAGGAGACTGATGTGGCTGAAAACTAACCTGTTGGAAAATATGTTTTTAGGTCACTGCATAGCTGCTTGAAGACTTACACTTGCTCATGGGAGGTGACAGGTGTATGTGTGGCTTAGCTAAAAAGCTCAAGGTTCGGGTCCAGGGAGCTTGCTTTGATTAGATTAGATGGTGTGTGTATGAAATACTGACTTAACTTTAACTAGCATTCCTGAGAAATCTCTGTGAATGACAGATGTGGACAGTGAACAGCCTAACAAGTGTTGAAAGATGTGTTGATTATCACTATCTTGAATATTCTTTTCCTGAAGTCTTCATGTCACATGAAGTCTTCGTGTGAGCCTGCAGGTAGAGGGAAACCTGGCCAGGGCCCCTGGCACACTGCAGTAGTGGTGTGGTTTGGCCTGAATAGTTTGGGGATTTGGGTTTTTCTGTTTTGTTTTGTCTTGGCTTTTTTAAATGCAGATCAGCCATTTCTGAAGATCCCAAAACATGAGACTCTGAGACAATGTTTGATCCCAGGCAGTAAACTCTGGCAACCTTGTCTCTGACCAGCATTTCGGAAAAAGGACTTCAAACCTCATCCAGCAGGTCTGTCCATCCATTTCAGGGACACATCCTGTTTCTCTGGTAAAAGTGAGCTGAAAGCAGCTAAACTGTAAGCAATCAAAAAAGATTCCTGTTTCTTAGCTATGGTTTTCAAAGATGTTAACTGGTGGACTTTCCCCTCAGAGCTGCGAGCCATACCAGGATTTTTTGGTTTGGGGCTTGGTGGGGATTTTTTTCAGTAATAGCTTTTCCACAACAAGACTGAGTAGCTGAGCTGGGGTGCTGTCTATCTGATGACCTTTTTTTAAGCCACTTGGCTCTGAGAGAGCACCAGGTGCTTGGGCATATGAGTACATTGTCCACACCTTTGTGAGTTACTGTGCAGTGACGGAGCGGACTGACTCTCTGCCAGTGCTTAGCATGTTGCAAAATTGTGGTAGAGTGCTCTAGTTTAGCTGCCTGTGAAAGAGGCTAAGCCAAATGCATTTTACCTCACTCTGACCTTGAGATGAGACAGTGTAGTTTGCTGCGAGATGAATTACTGCTACTCTGTTGATGGACTTGTTATGCGGTGATGATTTGCTGATGTGTTTGAACTGTAAAATCAGACAAAGAGAAGAGGAACAAATAGACATGGAGGGTAGGATTAGGCATTAGTTGAGAGCAGAACGGTATTTGGGCAAAGAAAAGAGGGATTGGCTGTAAAAGTGTGGTTTTAGAGTAGAAACTTGCTGGCTGATCAAAGAAGAATTAGTAGAGGAGTTGGGTGGTAGAGGACCAGTGTGCAGGGGGGGGGAGGGAGAGATAGGGTGAGCAACCAGTAGAGCAGAACTGAAGTGGTCTGGACAAGAAAATGGGAGACCGAGATGAGGACCTGAAAAAATCGGAAGGGCATGGAAAGGCAGGACTGGTGGCAGGAAAGCAAAGAAGTTGAGCTAAGCAGATGATGAGTCTCTTTACTTTGTCTTCCTTTTTGTCCTCCAAAGCCTGGGAGGGAAATGGGTTTCTTGAATGTGACTTTTCCCCTGCAATCTCTGAGGATCTGTGAACCCCCTGGCAAGATGTCATCCATCTGGATTTTAGCTTAAGTATGTACCTGGTCCTCTTCTGCTGTTAGCATTTGTCAAATGGCAGGGTGTGTGCGATGCCTCATAGTGGCTTTTCCCTACCTGTTAAAAGAATCAAAGTTACAGGCAACGAGGTGTAGCATTAAAAGCACTGCTGAGGCTTCGATGGGAGGAAATGCCAAAATGAATCTATTTATAAAATAGATTGGCACCCTGGAAGTGCCATTTCCCGTTTTGCCACTGGATGTCACAAGTTCTCCGTGTATGGTTCATCACAGTCTAACCTGGGTGGCGCCAGTTCAGCACTTCAATGTGAAATGATAAAGTGAACTTTGCCCTTTGACCCACCCAAGGTAAGCCCTAATTTCCATTCCTCACCCGATCTCCACTTGGTTCACTAACTGTGTATAATAAACACCTCTTTCCAGATGGGTGATTCAGAAGCATAAGGCTGCATTCAGTGTAGTTGCTAACTTGTAATCCAGGCAGGAGAAGGGGGCCTTTCTCCCAGCCCAGCAGAAGAGATGGTGAAGGAGTGAGGAAATGAGGAAGAAGATGTCACTAGTCCTGTCAGGAAGCAGAGGTCAGTCTCAAAAAGATGCGAGAAGACATGCAGTGAACTATATGATGTGCTGTGGATCAGGGCCTTGCTTTCTGCTGACTTTTGACTGTGTAAAGTCTGCTGACTATTGACTACATAAATTACATCCATTGTGGAATCCCTCACTTGTAACTGGTGACATCTTTTGTAAAACTGGCTTTGGAGTACTGACTGTGTGTCCTCATTTAACCCCTCCAGCAACTAAGCACCACAAAGACACTTGCTCTCCACACCCCTCCACCTCACCCCCTGCCCCCCTCTGGCAGGATGGGGAGAGAATCAGAAGAGTGAAAGTGAGAAAACTCTGGGTTGAGATGAAGACAGTTTAATAGGTAAAGCAGAGCTGTGCACGCAAGCACAGCAAAGCAAGGAATTCACTCAGCACTTTATGTGGGTGTCAGGTGTTGAGCCATCTCCAGGACAGCAGGGCTCCATCATCTGTAATGGTTACTTGGGAAGACAAATGCCATCACTGCCAACATCTGTCCCCCCTTCCTCTTCCCCCAGCCTCTTATATGCTGAGCATGCTGTCATGTGGTATGGAATATTCCTTTAGTCAGTTTGGGTCAGCTGTCTTGGCTGTGCCCCCTGCAATCTATGGATGAGGGTAGCCTAAAAAGTCAAAGGTCAAAGAAAATGAAATAGTAGTACATAGTCATCACAGTGAAAGGATTCACTTCAAAGCCTGCTGAAAGACTCCTGTCATGGTTTTGATTATTGCTTTAAAAGCAATAAAAAAGAAGGTGGAATTAAGGACATCTTCAGCCCATGGTTGAGAACTCTGATTTGTGACAAAACCCCAAATTTACCAGTACTTCAGGCATCCTCTGAAGGACATTCATATACTTAATTTCACTTGGACTGGATGAGTTTTGGATGAGATTCTTAATGAACAGGGGTGACAACTGGATGATTTGCTGGGATGAGGTCAGGAATAATGTTGTCCCACCTCAGTAGAATAAGGATCTTGGATTGAACTCCTTAGGGAACTAGTGAATTCCTAGTGTTCTCACTCCTCCCAGGCAATAAGCAGTTTTCATATTCTAGTATGTTAAGACATTCATTCTCAAAATTATCTTCTTACCTTCAAAGCAATCCAACTACTTCTTGCTTCTGGAGACCTGGATGAGAACTGTTTTTAGAGTTGGGTTCTGATCAGATTACATATCTGCTTTTCATGAGGGCTTGGTTATCATCTGTCCATTTAAAAAGTAAATAAATCAACTGCTGTATTTGCTCGTAGCTGCCTGTTGAGCTGTGAGGAAAAGAGAAAATCCATTGCTGGGAAAAGAGTGCATGTGCAGGGAAGAAAGCAAGGAAGGCAAGAGGCAACTGTAACTAGAAGAAGCTTGAGGAAGGATGGGAGATGTTTCAGAGAGTGGAAGGGGTTCCAGTCATCACTAGCTTCTTGCTCTGGTGATACCCATTTCTGCCAGCTCCATGCGCAACTGAGAGAGGACAGTTCTTTCTTTAAAAGGGCAATCCTAAAAACCATTTGGGGCCTGTTAATAGTCTAGATGGGACTGTAGCCCTATTTTACTCAGCCAAGCCGGAGGAGAGGCCCTACTCAAGTACTGTGCTCCCTAATACTTGACTGGTGGTGCCTGTTCAGCCTGCATGGAGGGTGGTGTCGCCAGCAGTGACCATCCTGTCCTGGCTGACAGCCCAAGCTTCCCCACTCTTCTCTCCCTCACACTAGGCAGAGGGCCAGCATGACTAAGAGCGCTGGTGACTTATCAAAACATCAAGGGCTGTAGGTTGTCTCCTCAAGCCAAGGAGATTTCTCTACCCAGATGTTCAGGAGTTCAGTAGCTAGCTTTTTACTGGCTGCTTGATGGATGGTGTGTACCAAAGCCCATGGTAGCACAGGGTAGCTTAACAGTTCAGCAGGCAGGAAGGCAATTAGTATTTGTTTATTGGATGTGTCAAAAACTGGAGTACCTTGCTGACCTCTGTACCATTTCTACTCTGCATGCTGTTTCTGCTATTGTTTACCAAAGTGGCTGGTCAGGTTTGGCTTCCAACTACCTGGAAAAATTTTCCAAGGAGTAATTGTTTGTGCTTGCCTAATCTGAAGGGAAAGCATCAGGGACTCTTCATTTTCCATTAACATTTTAGCGACTCTCTTCATGGAAATTAAATAGCTGTATGGAAGTCTCATTTCAGCTTGTTCTTATAATACAGTATAACTCTTCCACACACTTCACTCTTATTTCCTCTTAAACCATTATTACAACATGATCCTAATCCTGTCTATTAAACCTTTCCAAAAAATATGTACTATTCATCCTTTAATTGCAGTCTGTTGGATGGAGGTCAGCTGAGGGCTAACACACATCCAAGGGCCTGGGAGCAGGTGGGTACTACCAGAAATAAAAGGGTGAGCAGCGACAGGTCACTCGGGCCGTGGGAATAAAAAAGCCAGAATTGGGTGAGGGCTGAACAGAGCCCTTTCAAGGACTGGGGAAGGATGCATAAGTATTGCTTCCTTCTAAGGGAAAAACCTGCACTTGCTCCAGTCTTGAAAGTTCCTGTCTTTTGTCTCTGTCTTAGCCTGCACCCACACAGCCCTTCCTGCTTTACTCCCCAGTCTCAAACGGTAGAGACTGAGGAGAACATGGTACAGGATCTAGAGAACATCACTGATGTCTCAACATACTGTTTTGCGATTGTGTGGCAAGGTTTTGATGTCTGGGGGGCTACAGGGGAGGCTTTTGTGAGAAGCTGCTAGAAGCTTTCCTAGGTCTGACAGAGCCAATGCCAGCCAGCTCCAAGATGGAACCACTGCTGGCCAAGGCTGAGCCCATCAGTGACAGCGGCAGCACCTCTGGGATAACATAGTTAAGAAGGGAAAAAAACCCCAAAAAACCCAGCAGCTTTTGCAGCCAGAGAGACAAGGGTGAAGGTGTGGGGAACTTTGCAGGCACCTGGGTCAGTGGAGAAGGAGGGGGTGCTCTGGGTGCAGAGCAGAGATTCCCCTGCAGCCCATGGAGAATGATGGGGAACAGAGCGTCCACCTGCAGCCCTCTGATGGAGGCTGTGGCCCAGTGGGAAGCCCATGCTGAAGCAGGTAACTGGCAGGGTGGAGCCCTGGGAGAATCAAACCTGGAAGAATTCATTCTGCGTTTTAAATAAGGGACTGGAGTTGAAGCTAATGATGTGCCAGTGCAGACAGGGTGCATTGAGTAAAATTTAGTGTTTGTTAGAGTAAGTACCAACCCAAGATACACAGTACTTGGAGAAAATACTGTACAGCGTATTGAAACATGAGGCAAAACAGGTTAAGGGCTTCAGCTGAAGGTTTAGATTAAACCTTCTGCCACACAGATTGCTTGTGTTCCCATGTCAATTTCTGAAAAATAATTCTATTCCAGCTACATAACGTCTTTGGAAGATGTCAGTGCAAATAGGCTTTCTTGAGAATCCCTGTGTATGGATACGCCCTAACGCTCCTTAAAATCTGACCCTAAACACTTGATAGTCAAGTCCAATTGATTTCTGGTAGGAATAAGAACTCTAAGGGTCATTGGGAAAGTGCCAGTAATGCTCATTAGCCTCAGGTACAAATTCTTCTCCTGCATCAGCAATAAGAAAAGCAGAAGAACGTAAGAGCAGGACAAATATGTGATGAAAGTCGAAGTCTAGCCTAATGGCTGATGTGAAAGAAAAGGATTAAGAGTGATTGAATTTTCTCTATTATTTTGTAACTTTGCAAGTAACAGCTCTGGGGATTCAGAAGAAATGGAATGTAGCAAGCCCTTTGCAAGCAGGTTGCAGCGCATGTACAGCACACGTCTTGATGCAATATTTACAAAGAAGTGAGATGCTGGGATGTGAGTACACGTAAGTATGCAGCTGCAGTCAGTGACATCTCAAAAACTGAATGACTCATGTATTTGTGAATACTAATGGTTCCTTCCAGGCTTCCTGTTAGGTCCTGCAGTTTCTTGCAAAAGTTAAACTATTTGCTGCAGTGGAGCTTCTCAATTCATAAAACATGATCCAGCAATTCAAACAAGCCAGATTTGCTACTAACACAGATATCAAAATGCTTGCCACCAAGCAGAATAAAATTAATAGCAGCAAGACTAAAGGGAGAAAAAGGATGACTGGAACGTGTGCAGTGGAAAAGTGCACCTGCTGTATTGCTGCTTCTCAGTTGATTAACAGCTTCAAATCATGCATCGGAGCTTCTCTGAAATACTGCCTGGTTTGCAGCAGAACTGAGCCAGGTTAGAAATTGGTATTACAGAGTATCTTATGAAATCACAGTGAGGCATTTTTCCTCAACACACAGGCAAGGGTACTTGGGTTCTCAGCTACATTTCTGTAATACTTAAGCACAGCCCTTAGGCAGCATTTGGTTTTTGTGGGGTGACTAATTGGAGATCATCCATGCATGCATGCGGTTCTGATTCTTAACAGTGGCTAGGCTGTCTGATGGCTTGGGGTCACGATCCAATCCGTTCTGGCAACTCATCTGGGGGTTATGCAGAGCTTTGAAAGCCTTGTTCTCACCTTTCACGACGTGAAAGAGTGAAAGAGATGTTATGTTTGGAAGGAGCTATATAGGCAGCTGTCTCAGTTAACTCTGCAGCGGAGGAAAAAAATATCCTGAGGATAGCAAAACTTCCTCCTGAGTGACTAGTATGCATCAACTCTTTTAAACCTGGGCTATTTTCTTCCTGACTTTTCACTGAAAACAGGTCTGACCCAGCAGAGGGACAGGCCTTTGCAGATTCATGTATTGTGGAGGATCAGCGAAGTTATTTTCCAAATACGGGTTAGGATTTCCTGACGTACTGAGCCTAGAGACTGCCAGACAATACATACTTGTCTTCCTCAGCCATTGTCTCTTGTTACGCCAGTAGCATGTGCACCCATTTGAGTATGAACACCTGGCTTTCCTTCCCAGCAGTCTGCACAATGGCACCTATTCCAGAATGCTTGGATTTCCATGGGTGTTCCCTGCGCAAGGGGAACAGCTGATCAGCCAGCCCAGCGAACACTGAAGTAAGCTTGACTGTGCTTGAAAGGCACATCCAATGTCCTCCCTTGCACATCTCCAATGTGGAAAAACTGCTACCTGCCACTTTGTGGCACAGTACAAAATGGCAGCTTCCTTCTTTTGCTGTGTTCCTGGGAGGCTGCATGCTGAATTTGTTGCTCTGCCTTTTGCAGTGATGCATGGCAAATTTACAATCTTTTACTAAAATGTTTGGATATGCTTTCATTGGGCACTGGTCATAAACTTAGCACAAATGGGGGAGAGATGCGCAGAAAAAAAATGTGAGAAAGACAAAGATTTTTAAAGTTTATACCAAGAACAAGCAGTGATGGGTTTTGCTTTTTGTTTGTTTTCTTCCTGCATGATCATCCCAACTTCTCTGGAAGAGTCATTCAGTGTCTGGGCTGTCCTATAAAACCACTGGTTTCTTAGCAAAAGCAAGCAGTGGTGGCAATTCTTAAAATTAGTTTTGCTGCACATTTTGATTGGCACAAGAGTTTCTGCTCTGCCTGTTGTTGTAGGAGGGTCACTATCTTCCTTACTCCAGAGTCCTGGTCTTAGGATGAGACCCCAGAATTTCTGGGATGCCATGGGCAGAGTCCTGCAGTGTCAGAGAGCAGTCCTGGTTCTAAAGTGGAAAGTGACTGCAGTCTTGCCGACTGCCTTCCACCTTCAGCCTCTGCTGCTCTGAAAATTTGGCTGAACTTCTGGCAAGAGACCATCTGTTTGCAGTACTGGCTTGGAGGACATCCAAAGAGACAGAAATGCCTTAAAAGTAATCTTGATTCCACTTGTTTCTTTAAGGCCTTCCTTGCCAGTATGGAAGGAGACTCTCCATAGAGCCTTCTGTGGTGATCTTCCAGGAGGGGATGGTTCAATCCTGTGATACAGCATCCCTGTGAACAGAACTTGTGCCGTAGTCCTGAAACATAAGGATTTGCTTCTTCAGCCTGGGAAGGGACTGTCACATCACTTCTTAAGGTCATTTCAGCCCAGTGAGCCACTTGCCTTCAACTAAAGATGGAGGCTGAGGCTCAGAGGGGATGTAATTAAGCACCTTAGTCTCTTCCATTATAATGCACTACAGCAAAATTCCTTCTATCCCGGCATTCGTTCTCTCTGAGATTGCACTGCTGAGCGTTTGGTAGCTGTAGGCCTGCAACTCAGATCAAAAAGAGAAACTCAATCCTGTACTTGGGCAGTTAATGTAATAAGGAACAGGGCCCTGACAAGTCATCTTTTTCAGAGGTTTGAAGTCCTTTTTTTTTCCCCACGGGTACCTAAAGTGTTGACCAAAACCACAGACAATCAGACACAGCATATGGTTGTCTGGGCTGCTGGAACAGCGGCTGTCTCATGTTTATACTAAGTCAAAGACAAAAATATTTCTCTAGACCAATGTCAAACGGGTTTCTTTCTTCGAGATGGTAAAGGGTTAGTGATTCCCAAAATAGGCACTATGTAAAAATTGTTCAGCTCTATTTCAACACATGTATTTTCCACAGCTAAATTTTCATTCTATCGTGTGTGTCAGAGGTGTGAGAAGTCTGAAAAACCCCTGACTCCCCAGACAGCTACTTTCAACTGACATTGTTAGGGGTTTTTTCCCTACCTAACAGTAACAATTAATGTAAATACATTTCTGAGGTTCCTTGAGAATTCTGTCCATTTGAGTCTGACAGGCAGCTGAAGATACAAGAGGCCAGTGGCAATGACTGCACTGCTACTGTGATGTTTACACATTGTCAGTCACTGCTGTGTGTTCTTTAATTCCGATAAAGGGCTATATGGGGAAAATAATTTGGAATCCCATGGCAACTGGAGACTCCCTCTATTTCACCCGTTATTCCTCTAAACCCCAAGCTATAAATGTCCAGTGCTATCTGTAGTCCTTGTGCTCTCACATGTGACACCAGGCTGCCAAGTGAGACAGTAGATTGAGGAAGGGTCTTTATTTCATTACTTCTTTCGGAGACTTTGAGATTGTCACGTGAATCCCCTTTCCTGGGTACTGGGCATGATGGTTTTCCAGCAGTCTCAGCTCAGTAGCCTGCCCTTAGCTCTTGTCTTTGGTAGATAAATCTGTCTGTCCTGACATATGCTCTTTAATAGAATTACTCTGCCACTATTAGTAGGCAGAGGGCAAATGAAAACCAAGAAGCACCAAGTTAACAATCAATCCTTATGCACAATGTAATGTCAGAAAAGGCTGTGATCTCCCCTCTGTGCTGTACTCCAAACTGGTGCAATCAATAGGAAAACGTTAAGTGTGCTTTAATTGCAACTTCCTTCCTTCTCCTCCCGCCCAGTTCCTGCTCCTTCATCCCTCCAAGGAGTGATTCCTTCTTCCAGGGTGATTCTTATAAACCATTACCATGCAGGCAGCACGGCCCAAGTAGCAGTGCTTCTCCTTAATCTATTTGGAAAGCTGCTCAAGTTAAAATGGAGTGCTGCTTGCAGAGATGCTTAGTCTCACAGGCCACATATCTTCATGCAGACCCTTCTGAAGTCTTTTCCTAAGATGACTGAATTTTAACCTCCCTCCGCCCTTGGTTTTCTGTAATTCTGGCAAGAGTATAAAATCTGGGGTTTTTTTTTTTGTCTTTTCCTTGTTTCTACAAGCCAGGTATTCAAACTCTTTTAAAGTAAAAGATGTTGTGAAATAAAAGATACAGTTCACAGAATCACAGAATC
>VZTU01026331.1:0-10962 GCA_013400835.1 Zapornia atra
GTTCTGAAAAATGTTTGAAAAATATTTAAATTATTTTTAGTAGAAGTTTGGTGAAGATTACCTTTGGTAATGCAAATAAATGTACAAATATAGTGACTGTTCTTGGTAGTAGTTTGTGATCTGGAGTGGGGGGTGGGGACATCAGACCAAGAGATGATACTATACAAACCCCAAATTCCCTGCTGTTGATGTGGGTTTTTTTTTCCTCATGTATGTAATTTTGTGTACAGTCAGGGACATTGAAAATAGTAATCCTTTCAGCACTTGTTATGTATATTTAAGACAATTTGTAAATATCCACATTGAATTTACTACCTATCTCTTCTATTTGACTGTATAACTCTAGGACAAGCCATTTCATTTAGACAGAAATGGATTCAGCTAAAGGATTCACAAGATAAAAATCCAGTCTCTGACCACATATACAATATAGATGGATTTTAAGTTTTTTTAATAGGAACTATTACCTTCTTTTCATGCTTTCAGGGGGATGGGGGAGGGTTTGGCAGGAGGGTATCCCTACAGTATAACTAAACAAGACTATGATGGGGAATTTGGCTAATTAATGGATTCATTTAACTACTATTTAATTGCATAGTACTTTCTGGAAATGAAAATTCTTTTGTTGTGTACTAAAGATAAATTTGGAAGAAAGGAATATGAAGTAACTCATCCATCTTGTCATAGAATAATCTACTAAAGTAAAATTTTTCATTCTGCTTTCAGAGTGGTGGCCACCTGCAGACAAAATATGACAGTTCTCAAATTCATTCTTTTGTATTTATGTGATACATTTTTTTCTCAAAGGTAGTACTCGGTGTACAATGTGCATAGAACACTGGTTGTGTTATACAGAAATTAATCTGTAATCCATGCTGGAAAATATTTGCAGGTTTGGATTATTTTTATTTGGTCTTTTTCTTGGTCAATTCTTCCATACTTGGAAAGTTGATGATTACCTAACATACTTCTGTCTGTTAGGTCTCTTGATTTCTTTTTTTTTTTTCTTTTTTTTTCCACAGTTTATTGTAGTTTAGGAAAACAGAAAAAAAATTCCAAGTATTCAGATTAGAAACTGCCATTTTCTCTTAAAAATGAAATGTATTAAGTTGATACCTATAGTGATCTACAAAAAAAAAAAAAAAGAAATTAGAAAGAAAACCCAAATGTGTTGTCAGGCACAGAAGAGAAAATTAGATTGCGTTTGTAGAAAGTGATGCCATGTATAAAATAACTTGTTTCAGTTCAGTTTGGTGAAATGCAATCCAGGTTTCTGTTCATTTTCTGCAAATAAAAGCTCACTATGCTGAAAAAAAAAAAAAGTCTGTATGGCAGTATGTATACAGGGTTTTTTTAGAATTTAAATTTATGTGTTTCTTAAATATATTTAATGTTACAGCTGTGCTTAGAAAAGTTGAAAAAATAATTATATAAAATTTTAGTTTGTCACTGAATATAAGTTAATATTTAGTCTAAAATCTTGCATTCTATGTTATTGAACTTTGACTTACCAGGGAGCCCAGCCCTGGATACGGTACTCCTGCTGTCTCTCACCAGTGCTGAGGAGAGGGTATCAGCTCCTTTGGCATGCTAGTATATGTCAGTAAAGATCTCGGTTTAATTATATCAGTATATTAACTTCTAATAGTGGAATAATTCATTACATTTTATCACATTTAAGATTAATTTTTAACCATTCATTTATATATAGACTGTCCTGAATATCAGATTCACTCATACCATGTGTTTTCCTCAGTCCTAACTTCATCATAAGCTATTACCTGGAAGCTATTTCAGTCCCCAGGCTTCAAGACTTCAATTTTGAAAGGAGTGGTCCTTTCAAGGCAGAAATCATGCCCCCTGATATCTAGTTAGCACAATTCTTACAAATATTATTTTGAGTTTAATTCAAAGAGATAGAGAAATATCTATACTTTTGGTACCAATTATTCACCAGTTGAAACAGTAGTTTATACAATTTTAGCTGTATCCACTTAATCATCTAGTGTTCATACAGGTGAAAAAAATACATCTGACAATGATTCGTTGCCCTATAAAACCAGTGAAAATGTTCAGATCCAACAAACCAAGAAAAAGCTGAGAAAACCTCCCATAAAATTACTCCTTTCATAAGAAAGTGAGTCAAGATAAATGTTATGTACAAAGCTTCCATATGTAAGTAGGTTACCAGACTATTGTAAGACCACATTTGTTTTACCTGAGATAGAATGACTAAATCATATAATGGTATAATAGTTTGGAAGGGACCTGAAAGTTCATCAAGTTCCAACACCTGTGACATGGGCAGACACTTTCCACTAGACCATCTTGCCCAAAGGCCCATCCAACCTGGCCTTGAACACTGCCAGGGAGGGGGCATCCACAGCTTTGGACAACCTGTTTCAGTGTCTAAATCTAACCTACTTCCCTTAAAGCCATTACCCCTTTTACTATCACTAGACTCCCTGATAAAGAGTCCCCCCTCCAGCTTTTTCACCAAAGGCTGTAGGTGCCTTTGGATACTGATAGGCTGCAATAAGGTCTTCCCATAGCCTTCTCTTCTGCAGGCTGAACAAGCCCAACTCTCACAGCCTGTCTTCATAGCCCCCTGATCATCTTAGTGGCTCTCCTCTGGACTTGCTCCAACAGGTCCATGTCTTTCTTGTACTGAGAACCCCAGAGCTCAATGCAGGACTCCGCGTGAGGTCTCATCAGAGCAGAAGACAGGGGCAGAATCACCTCCCTTAACCTGCTGGTCATGATGTTTCTGATGCAGCCCAGGTTATGGTTGCCTTTCTGGACTGCAAGCACACACTGACGACTCATGTCAAGCTTCTTTAAAGCATATAATGAAGTCTGAATATTTTATCAGTACAGCATTCTCCCTCGTAATCTCTAAAACAAGTATCAAACTATTTAGATTGTATATTAATCAGTAAATCTCTGGAATGCCTAGATTAAAAAAAAATAAAATGCTTAACTAATTTGAATGGAAACATCTCAAACGTACTTGTACTTAATTGATTGAATCTGATTCTTGGGGTTGCATTTTCCATGAATTGCCAGAGAAAATTCTTCTTCCTATCAGGGGAGACTCACTTTCTACTTCAGATTCATGTTAAACCTCTGACTTCAGTCTTAGTATCCATGTTCAGGAGTCCAGACTCCATGTTTGGGCCAGGACAAGGTGTCGGAAGTTTCAGGGAGCAGTTCATGAAAATAGCAATGTATGCAAATGTCTCTTTACAATGTTGTGTTCCTGTTAGATCAACTACTCATGCTGAGTAATATACTCAGTGCAACATTGCAACTGCATAGCTCTTTTGGTCATTTCTAATTACCTTTATAAATAACAATTTCTCATTACTGCCAGGTTACAGCAACAAAGTCATCTTTAATCTCAAAGCTGTCAGGAACATAACGTTCACCACTGGGAAAACACTGGTATGTGGACACCTTATTTACACAAATGCAGATGATTAAGTTATGAGTTTCTCAGATTCAAAATGGCAGCTAATATACAGTAAATAGGATTTCACAGGTTTTCATTATAAATTAAAACAAAAAAAAACAAAAAACAAGAACCCCCCCCAAACAATTAAAAAAACATACTTCAGCAAAGTGTTTGCCACAGAAAGTTGGTGAACATAATAACCCCAAGCGTAACACCTTAGATTACCTGTTTGGGGTTTGGTTGTTGTTTGGGTTTTTGCCTTTTTTTTGAGGGGGTGTGTGTGTTTGTGTGTGTGTGTGTGTGTGTTGTCACTACTGTTATTTAGAAAAGAAGGTAAACCTTACAATTGTAAGACTTGAGTAGGTTTCCCTCTTCCTTGTTTTTCATGATCAAATCCCCCCACCTGTATCTTCCACACTAAAATAATTTCTGAGGTAATAGGAGGAATAATACATTTTGAGGAATAAAGTTAATCTTTTATATGAGTTATATATAAAACGGGTCTTATGTATTTTAAAGTATAATGGTCTGATTTCTGTTTCCTTCATTGTGCTTATGTTTTTTTTTGGGGGGGTTGTTTTTTGTTTTTTTTTTTCAAGGGCAGCATAAGGGGTTTTAAAATAAATATAGAATTTGACTCAGAATTTGAAATAAGTTTGCACTTGTGTATTGTGTACTTATATCTATCAGTGCTTTGAATTAAGAAATTGATGGAGATAATTCAATTAAAAATTTCTTTTGTTTCTCCTTTTTTAATAAGGCCTTTGATTACAAATCATTTATACATACTTTGAGAGAGATGTACCTTTAATAACTGATCAAAGTGAGATTAAAGAAAATAACAAATTTCTATCATCTAACCTCAATAATGTTCAGTTAATGATAATGACATGACACATTTGAACTTGTATGATAAACAGAAAAAATAATGAAACAGAAATAAGTTGAGTCAGTGAAGATAATTACGGTAATTTTATCCGGCTCAATTTCTCTTTCAAAAGAACATATAATTGCTCTGATATTTTGTTTCCAACCACCTTGTCTCTGAGCCAATATAAATTAAGGGCAAACTGGATTACAAGCTCCCTCTTCTCCCTGCTGTTTATGAAAACCTTATCTGATGCAAAGATTCAAAGCCCTCAGCCACCTCTTTGGGTCCTGCTCATATTCTGATTCTCACCAGAGATGAATGTCTCATGGTTAAGGGAATACATAAGTTTCAATCTGGGGTGAAGATCATACCCCATGAGGAATAAATGCCATCTGCTTCCAAACTCTTTCTGACATGCAGACAATATGCCAGGTATAAAGTGTGTTCCTTGACATATACTTTGAATATGTTGTTAATTTTTAATGTTCATCCTTTTCTAGTTGTCATAATGCTAAAACAGTAACATGTGTTTACAAAATAATTTCTAACATTTTTCTCGATTTCATTCAAAGTAAAGTGTATTAAATTAGTTTAAGCGTTAAGACTCATCCCATCTCTATCAGAGGCATGGTCCAGGGATGATGGTACCCATCCAGTTACAAGAACAATCTCATGTAGACACCATAATTACAATGATGACTAACATCCACTGCTATTTAAGTGTTGGCTCCTGAAAAATAAATCAGCTAAATTTCGGAGTTTTTTTCACCTGTCTTAGTAAGATGACATAACTTTAAAAATTATTTTTATTCTTCTGAAATTAAGGTGAACAAACTCTATTAGCTCAGAAGTGAGTTTTCTCATTTCCTTCACCATGTCTTTATACTTTAAATCATATTAAGGTCTGTTTAAATAAAGTTGGCACCCTCTACAGTAAGTTTTAACATCTCCTAAGTGGGATTTTTTTTATAAAACTAATTCTAAGGGATTCATAAACTTTCTGATTTAGGTAATTTAAGTATCATAGTTATACCACTAGAGTCTGAACTGTACTGAATGTAATGAAATAGTTGGGGAATTTCAGTGTCTGCTTTAAGGTAACACTCTCCCAAACATACCTACAACCAGCTGTCCAGTCTCTTTTTATACATCTTTCTTGCAAAGGTATATACAAAGTTATATAAACAAAAAATGACTTTTTAATCAGAACTGGATTCAATAGACATTGGATTTCATTATGTATCTTACCAGAAACATTAAATAAATATTAAAATAGGTAGGAAAAAATACTAACAATCTGGCTGGATAATGAATGTCTGATTGGATTTGTTATATCTCATAAAGTGGAATACTAATTTCAAAACATTTAAGGTAATCTGTAATACATATAATCCAGCAGTAGCTAGTTTTGTAGTATATTTATAAATAAAAGTTAAGAAAATATATTAGAAGCAGTGTATGTTTATTATTAATGTCAAAGTTGCATTATTATAAGGCATAGCATGAACACCTATTTTCTTGTCAGACTCTATAAAGGTATGAACTGAATGAATGTTTATTGTAGATGTTTTATTCATGTATTAATTATTTATAAACTATATGAAATTCCATTTTATATATAAAATGTGACTGTCAATAAACTCTGATAGCAATTGGAAGAAGTTTAAATGTCTTTCCTAGAGAATATATTAATAAAATGGAAAATGTGTGCCTTTTCTTACACGTGTCTCTAGAAACAGAGTAATTTTTCATTGCTGACACATCTGTTATACTTTATTTTGGTTTTCTTCTTCTCAAATTCATAATAATTCTCAGGAGTAAGGTCATTTTTTAATAAGTACTGCTTGACATTTACCTTTACAGACATGATAGATATTTGAAAATGAGCATCTGTCAATGCTGTGGCATCAAATTTAAACTTATTAGTCATGCAAATAACTTGGCCTACAGATCTCATCAGCATCTTTTCAAATTTTCAGACAAACAAAATAAAAATCCCTAGCTGAACAAAGCCAAACCAGTTCTCCCTGTTGTCAGAATTAAAGAACTGCCAGTTAGAAAATTGCACACCTATTACCATAACACTAAAGATAAGAAAAAAAAAAAACAAAAAAACACCACCGATATTTAAAGGTTCTGATTATGTAATTCACCTTATTCACTAATGAATTTAAATTGAAAGTTTAATTTACAACAGTGGATTATAAACTGGATGTCAGCTCTTAGAGAAGTAGCTTTATCAAAATCCCACAATGCTATTTAAAGGACAAAGTGAATTAATCTTTAACCAAGTGTTTTAATGTTACATATTTTGTCTAATACTCAGAAGAGATTTTCATAAAATCCAGACATGTGACGTTCCATATATGGTTACCACCGAATATATATATATATTTTTTAAACTAGATTTATATGTGGGACTTGTCAAAGTCTTCCAACATAAAACTGTTTAGGCCTCAGTGGGTGGTCTCTACTGGAGTAAAAGAAGATTCAACAACTAGGTCACCTTGTTTTCAAGTCAACTGGAAGCATTTAAGAATCTGTTTAGTTCTAGCTCAGTTATCTATAGCCCTCAGATCAAAACTTTGATCTCATCTTATTTAGAGGATCAGACATATCATCTGTTTATCTTTACACACCAAAAATAATGGTTCTCAGATGAGGTCATCTTATTTCTTGCATAAATGGTTTGCCCAAAGGCAATTAATATGTACATGAGGAAGATACACTTAACTGAGTAAACACTTGAATGGTATGGAATTCCACAAAAGTAAATTTTAGTGTCTCCTTAGTCATTTATTTTCCCCCAAGAACTAGTATTTATCAGAATTTCCTTTGAGGAAGATTTGCCCAGTTATTTTATGGGTTCTTAGAGTCAAATATCTGAGATCTGCATACTTCAAATGCTAAAGAAATAGATGAAAAAAGTATCCCCTTACTATATTCAAAAGTCAAGAAAATTCAAAATACAATGTGATGTCATAAAAGAGTAATGGGCTTATGAGCTGTGAGAGAATCAGACCTGTAGAGTACAAAGGAATGCAGTCTGAATGAAAAAGAAACCAGTAATTCTTACTTAGGGTTTCAAAACTAATTGTCTGATAGCAGACGTTTCAAGATATTAGAAAAAATGAGCTGGTTTCAACTCCCACCTCAGGACAAAGTGTCTGTGGCCTCCCCTGCCTGATCCTGAGCTCTGCCAGTGCCTCCATGGGAAGTGTCCAGAAACACACTTTCTAAATTGCTCTTCAAGAAGCAAAAGGCTCAGGGAAGGCTGAGCCTGGGGAGGCTGTGGGACCATGGTCAGGCTCAGCTGGAAGCATACAGACAGGATCAACTGGTAGTAAGAATTTCTAAAAATAAACGCAAACAACTCAACACTAGGAGGAAATAAGTCCAATTTTGAATATTAATCTCCTTTACAATGAAGTCCTCCAAATGCTGATGACTCATTGTAACCATCACTTATTTTCTTCAGGAAGAGTGAGATGTTTAATCTTAGGACATTGGAAGGGTAGGCATAATTAATACTTATGAAAAGACAGATGTGCCAGAAAGTTTATGTATGACGATTTTAGCTGTATTTTATTGGGAATTTTCTGTTAATTTTTACTATTAGACTGTTAAAACATTGGTTAAAAACTATTTTTGGCTCCATATATATATAGTGTGTTCCCTTTTGCCTACTACAAATATAATGCTAGGCTAACATACAAAAAATACATATATGAAAAAGTCTTCCATTCAGTCCTGTACTTGGACCATTGTCATATATATATAAATTTTAACTTGTCCTTCAGACTCATGCTTTTCCTCCAGCAAATTATTCTGTATTTTCAAGAAGTATAGCTCACCCAGCTGAACAACAAATAAAAGAAAAAAGCAAAAAATAATAATCAACAGTCGTGTTCTCGATATGGTTTTCCAACAATTTTCTATGTTGTTTCTGACCACAAATGTACTAAAAACTTACTGAGTGGGGGTAGTGACTAAAAGGATCAAGTGCTGCTTGTTAACAGGTTAAAGTGTAACTGCCACTAGAGACCACCAGTAAACAGATCTACATCTTTACTCTTACAATTTTACCTCACTTCTAAGATTGAAGTTAATGTGTCAGGGGCACAGGTTCCCATCCAGAGGGACCTGGACAGGCTGGAGAAGTGGGCCCAGGTAAACCTCATGAGGTTCAACAAAGCCAAGTGCAGGGTCCTGGTCACGTTGTTTTAAGATCTGGTCGAGCTTCTCATTATCCAACTCTGGTTTCACTGTGTGTGTAGTGTAGCTTAATAAATTAGATAGATTTCTTTCCTTCAGTCTGTTTTGCCCATGTCGTTGATTACAGGATGATCTCTCCCTGTTCTCACTTTGACTCCTAAGCCTCTCAATATATATTTTCTCCCCTGTCCAGCTAAAAAGGGGTGTGATAGAGCAAGTTTGTTGGGTGTCTGGCCTCCAGCCAGGGCTAAACCATCACAGCTGGGGAAGAACTGTTCATGAGGACATGTAAAAATAGGATGAGGGGCAATGGTTTTAAACTAGAAAAAGGTAGATTTATGTTGGATATTAGGAAAAAGTTCTTCGATATCAGTGTAACAGGTTGCCCAGAGAGGTAGTGGAGGCCTCATCCCTGGAGATACTTAAGATTGAGCTTGATGGGGTTCTGAGCGACCTGATCTAGTAAAGATGTCCCTGCTTGCTGCAGGGGGTTGAACTAGATGACCTCTAAAGTGCCCTTCCAAACTTACACATTCTGTGGTTCTATGATAAAGAAGTGCTACAATCAATGACTTATGACAAATGAGACTTTATGAGGAAGTACACCCAGAAAATAATGTAATGTTTATTTTCGGGCAAATTGAGGTAAACCAACTGCTTTGTGTGGAGTAACAACCCACTTATAAACTTATAAAGTTTCATGATTTGAACCAGACTTTATATCTATTCATGTACAGATCTATTTATTTATTTATTTATTTTTAATGTGGGAAACAATTTGGAACTTACTGGGTAAAATACTTACTGCTTTACAGGATGGTGACAGTGACTATCACTCAGTCATCTGAAGAGAAAAAAACATTGTGGACTGAAATCCATTTAGGCTGCCTATGTTCACTGTATCCAGTGTTTTCAAGTTATGTGGGTTCATAGAATCATAGAATGCTTTGGGTTGGAAGGATCACTTAGTTCCAACCCCCCTGCCGTGGGCAGGGACACCTCTCACTACACCAGGCCGCTCAAGGCCGCAATTGTAGTGTACATGCACATATCACCTCTACAGAATGCACAGGGCAGGACAGACTTTTCAGACCTGTTGAAGCAGGGAGTTTGTGTGTGAAAAGATCCTTCTGAAGGAGAAATGCTTCTGCCTCACCAAGTACCACACCTATTGAACTAACTGATGCTTATTGACTGTGAACAAACCTGGTATCTCTGGGACTACGAGCTGCCTGTTCTGAGCTACTATGCAGTACCAACCAAACTGATACGGGTGGCAGTCATCAATCTTTCACATATATAAGTAACACTCAAAAGCCAACTCATTTTTTGTCAATGGAAAAGAGACCTATCTGAGAATATCCAGATAGGAAATGGGATCACATGTACCAGACCAAGGCAGTACCCTTAAAGAGGAAAAAATACAGAACATTTCAGTATAATTTTCAGCACAGAAGAATAATAAAAATTTGAAATACTGAACAATTATTATTATTAATAATAATAATAATCAGTGTAATGAAATAATGTATGGGCATTTTCAAGGAAAAAAGCTACATTGAATTTCTTTTAAATTATTAATTTCTTAATACTTCCTCCATTTCCCATTTTGATGCCAGTATTAACTCCATTCTTAACAGGGTTGTCAAAAAGTGTGACACAAGTTAGAATAGAAAATAAGTTAGACCAAAGGTAAATTTAGTTGGAAAATGGATGTAAGTCGAGGAGGAAAACTGTATGTCTTTAAAAACCATGAGGATTACTACCATGAGCTAAAACAGAACTCGCAGTATCCTGTATAGGTCAGTTCAAAAAAATACATAGCTGAATAAAATTATAGAACCTTCTGATGGTTTTGGCCCTAACTAGAGGCCAAATACCCACCAAGCTGCTCTCTCACTCCCCCTTCCAGCCGAAAAGGGGACAAAATAGATATTGGGAGGCTTAGGACTTGAGATAAGGACAGAGGGATCACTCTCCAATTAGTGCAGTGGGCAAAACAGATGCAGCACAGAGTAAAGGAAAGAAAAGTGATTTATTACTACTTACTACAACTAATACACCCAGTGAACTGGAATGAGATAAGAAGTGGCCAGGTCTTAAAGCACCTTCCCCCCACCCCTCCCTTCTTAGCTAACTTAAAACTCATCACAATTTTACTCCCTTCTTCCCCTCTCAATGTGGCCCGGGGAGGGGCAGGGAATGGGCAGCAGGGTTTCGGCGATCCCTCACAAGCTGCTTTTCTTCCCCAGATCTTATCACTTCTACTTCCCCCCCACCCCTCGCCTCTTCGCACTCTTGACTTTAATCAGAGATTTGCTCCCTTCTTCCCTCCCGTTTGCAGTACGGTGGGGGGCAGGGAATGGAGAGTGTGGGGTTTCAGTCAGTTCCTCCCGAGCTGTCTTCCATCTCAGCTTGGGGG
>VZTU01026331.1:11006-25069 GCA_013400835.1 Zapornia atra
ACTCTCCCCTCCATAGGGTGCTGACATCTGGGTCCAGACCCCCCAGCCTGGTCCCCCGCAAAGTCACAAGTCCCCTGTTAAACCTGCTGAGGCGTGGATCAATCTTCACAGGGCATAGATGTCTCTGCTCCCCGTCCTCATCCATGGGCTTCGGGGGGACACCCGTTTCACCATGGTCTCCACCACGAGCTGTAGGGGAAACCCTCTTTTCGCATTCTTCACCCCCCCCTCCTGCGGGCCTGGCCTTGGCGTCTGTGCAGCTTGTTACATCTTCTCACTCCCGCTCCGGTGGCAAAGTGCGCCTGCCAGAAGTTTTTTTTCTCCTATATGTGATTCACAGAGGCGCTATGACCAGCTCTGATAGGCTTAGTCTCAAATTTGGTCTTGAATGGACCAATGTTTTCAAAATATGGGGCTTGCAGAAAGCTGTAACTGCAGCTTACAAAAGCCACCAAAGCAGCACAGCTACACAAAACTGCAATAAACCTGAACCAAGTTACTCTGTAATGATTTTCCTAGAAGTAATTTGAAAAGAAGTGTAAAGAAATCTAAGTTTTTTTCCACAAAAAATAAATTCCTCCAGCTGAGATTGATAAGAGTACCTGAACCAAACTTACAATGTATGGAAATACTTATTAGGCCCAGTTAATAGTTGTCATTCCACAGCTGAAAAGAATTATCTGTCCTAAGAGGCTTACAACTTTTTACAAGGCATGATAAATGTGAAGAATTGTGAAAAGTAGAAGAAGGTGAAAGTTTGAGATTTTAAAAATATCTCTTTGCAAGGTACAAAATGTCTAGTTAGAAGGTTCCATCTGTATTGTCAGAAGTTTTCATTGGAATCATCAATGTTTTTTCTTTCATCCTCTCATCCTATCCATTTTCTCCTCTTTGATGATCATTTTACATCCTTCTGGTTTTCCTTTCTTGTACTTTTACATTCCCATCTTTTTGACTTGTGCCCTTGAATCTGCAGTTTGCCTTCTCTGATTTGCTACCTTGAAAATAATTGACAGAAATTTGTACTTGTTACCATAAAAAGCAGTGTGTGCTTATACAGAAAGGAGGTATAAGAATGAAGAATGAAGTAGGAGAGCTGGGGAAGAAGATCATGCTGGTTCACTCTTCCATTTACTCATCTGTGCTTGCACTGGCTTGTTTTAGTCATGACAGCTGTAGTCATACTATGGAAGTAAAAGATGTTTGTACTGGACAGTGCATAGATCCAGGCAGGCTGAACCCTGGGAAGGGAAAGAAAATTGACATCTCTATCTGTCTCCTGCGTACATCTCTTTAGAAGACTTTTTTCACGAGCTCAAGGACTAGTTGGAGGAACAGGTTTCAGCTGTGAAACTACTGGAAGCATTGTAAATCTGAGAGAGAACTTCTAGGGTCCTAACCCTCTATGTGCTGAACAAAGTGCTGAGAACACAACATGCTTTTCTTTTCAAACAGCCAGAGCAGGTACTGATTGTTATTATGTTCCCAGAGCTCTCCTGATGATGTTACACTTCATGTAGTTAGAATATTTCTCACCACTGCCAGCCCTGTAAAGGTGATTGCCGATTTGCACACTCAGCACAAACACCTTGGTATCCCATGCTACTATTTACTACTTTGTGTGGAAATAATACGTTTGTATGGATAGTCCACCTTCTCTTCTGTGAGTAGAACTGTTATTTATTCAATTGAATAAGCAGCATTTGTATGCAGCCTTAATCATGAACATTTTGGAGACTGGCATCAGGCACTAAGTACAATCCTGTCAAATAGCTGGCAGTGGATTAACTTTGACACCTAGAAACATGCCAAATTCTGACAGAATAAGAACTCGCTGTATACCCAATGTCAATCATTCACCGAGTGCCACTCCAAATGCTTATCCTGTTAGTGATGACATCAATATGCATTGCCATTCAAAATGTGGCTGCCCTTTGAATATGGAATTGAAAGAAATGGACAAAACCTCAAAGTGCATTCATTTTAGCAACTACCTATCCTTCCTTGAGAACCAGTGACCACCTCCAATGTGGAGGTGCTGCTTATTAAAGGGCCAGTCAATTTACACAGCTGTATGGTTGATCTACTGCTCCACAGTCAGGCTCACTTGCAACTAGTCAATGTGATTTCCATCACATACTAAAACTTCACAGAACTATTTAGGTCTAATTCTAGTTGCATCCCAAGTTGTAAAAGTCTACTCACATTAGTAGTACCTAATAATATATGACAAGGGCCACACATACTTTTCATATGCTAGCCTGGTTATGAAAGTGAGACAAAAAAAAAAAAAAAGAGATCAATTTCAACCTGAGTGTTTCAAAACTGTAACCACCAGATGGTTAGGCTTCCATTTATTTGACCTCCTCCTGCCTTTATAAATCCTGCACTTCTGCCTGCACACTAACCTAATTCAAGAGGAGCTTTCCATTTTCCCTTTTCCTTTTTCACTCTCTTGTTCTATAATCTTCCAGAGTGAGCATGACCTTGTGAAGTAGAAGGAGCTGAAAAGGAAATTGAACACCTCCTATTTCTTGGGCAAGTGTTCTAACTATTAAACTGTTCAAGAGTGGAGTAGCTCTGAAGCAATATTGATGGGTTAAAAAGTGACCTATGTTTAGTTAAGTCCTTCCCCTTGGGAAAGGACTGCACTAACCAGATGATACTTGTCAAGAGATCACTAATAAGCAAGACTGAGGCAAGTTATTAAGCTATTATAGGCTTAATCATTTAATTAGGATATCTTATCTTTCTCTTCAACTTACAAAGCTACTCACAACTGAAAAAACCCCAACCCAACAAAACAAAAAACCCAACAAAACTCTCCTAAGGCTTAATTATAATTGGAAATATACTTTTCCAACATATACTTGGAATTAGCCATATAAAACAGCTTGATCAGCATGTAGAAGACACAAGTAGCTCTTTGGAGACATATCTCTTTTGATAGAACACTTGGTGTATGATCCCCTAACAACTCATCTTGTACCTTGCAACTCCTTTTTTTCTTTGAGATACAGAAATCAGGCATTCACTTTAGAGAGCTTACTTGTAGAACCAGAACTTCAAATAATATTATGATACAATCTATTACAATTTATAGACTTGTACTACTGTTTAGCTGCAGCAGTCCAGTCAGAAAGTAAGTTTTAAGTGTTGTATTTAGGCAAAGCACACAACAGGACTTCCATTTATCTTACAAGCTCAAACAGAAACAGAGTTCTTATTCCTCTACCATCCCAGCAGGTCTTAATTCTAAGGCATTTGCAGGCCCATGTCAAAAGCCATCTCAAAAGATAGCAATGCCTTAATCTAGGTTTACCTAAGTGACATGAACATTTACTAAGACAGGCTAGACGTTCTCATGGAAACTAGATCCTAGACGATCAATAAATGTTCCTTGTCATTATCAGACACAACTATGCATAATTCCTTGCATAAATGTAGTAACCATCTTTCCAAACATGTTTTACTCTATTTTACCTTTTAGGAGGTTATTCTATAAACAAGCTTCAGCTGAGGAAGGTCTGATAAGCCTGAAGCCAGTTCTTCACAAATGAAAGACCGAAGTATCATGTCTGTATTACATTGTACTCTGCAAATATTGTAGCTTGCTTAGAGTTATCTGAGGAATTGGAACAAGATCAACACTGCTGTAAGTTTAAGCACGAGTCAACTCAGTAGTCTCATAAACTGAACATTTTTTAAATTTGTTTTTATTTGTCCTTGATAATCGACCGAGCTGATCAGTCATTTACACATCCTGTTATTAAAAATCAAAATCTGAGCTTCTGATCAAAGTCTGATAATTCCAATGAAGTAAAAGCACAGAAAATGTTAGATATTGCACTGCCGAAGTAATACTAAGGAGATGAGCTTAGTGCATGCAATCTAGTATCAATGACTCAAATAGGTGTCTTTCTGCTGCTGTCATGTGGAGGTCAGTGTTTGCACTCTAGTAAATAGCTGCGATAAAACCTGAGGTATCACTGACTTGCTTAAAATTCAGGCAACGTGGAACAAGTGCAACTGTCAGCAATAGGAGGCCTTGAATAGCTGTAAAGGTTAAATATCAATTTGTTTAAAAAAAGAAGTCAAACTCGATCCTTTACCATGAGCTGCAAATCTGATGGCATTCAACCCATTAACACTCCTGTCAGACAGTTAAAGAGTTTGACATCCCTAAAAAAGAGAACACGCTTATTAAATATAGATTACTTTGTATTTTTTTTTAATAGGTTCTTAATTCCACACACAGAAGCCTAGAAAACTTTTTTAGGAATCCAAATTCTATATTTGATGCCAGTTCCAAAGGCAATTGAATTGACTTCAGTAAGTCTTGGAACAGGTCCTTACAATTGCTTGAAGACATTTCTGACTGACCTTGCTTTACATGACAAATTATCAATTTGATGTTTTCTTTGAAGAAACAGAATATGTTGTTTCTATATTAATGAATGTTCTTTGTTACTCTGAATGGCACATGTGACACATGTGAAATTTTTAAAGGCTGCTAGATTTACTTATGCTTATGTCTAATATTTACTTTGTTTTCAATTAAAAAAAGTGATTAACTATGAGAACAGAAAAACATTTAAAAAAAAATATTTATGGAAGATAAAATTTGAAGTTTAAAGCTTACAGGTTTAAACCTGATTCCAGAGATATTTCTGATATCTGTTGGGTAGAATACAACATTTCTTCAGTTCTTCAACATTCTTTGGAAACTTTTTTGTTATTGTAAAAGCATCCTAACATCTCTTCTTGGTATCTGCACTCATTCATTTTTCTGCCTTTGAAATCTGGACTGAAACAATGTTTTCTTGGGTAGATACTTTAAATTTTTAAGGAATATTAAACTTTTTTGTCTTGTCATGGGAAACTGATCAATTGAGATTTATTTTCCAGTTACTGTAATAAACTGGATAGAAATTTTTATTTCTGATATGATTCCTGTGTTGCTTAAGGATTATCTTGAGCCCACTTCATTATAATATAGTCCTGTTACTTAGCAGTATTAGACTACAGCACAGGCTGCTACAGCAGAAGTCTTTGTTGTACAGATTCTTTGAACATCTCAGGTATATCAGCATGTAAGTTTACATCTTAGATTAAAACTGAGGTACATATACATGCAAATCCTTTGTTTTGTAGGTATATGGATTAGGCATTCCTAAGGAACAATTCCTTTATTAATGAATGGGGGAAACATTAATATCTGAGCTTTTCCTGCCTGGACAGAGAGGCAAGACCTCTGCTACAGAAGCTGTTACCCATCTGTGTGTCTAGCAGGGCATGTCCTCTTACTTTGCTATACAAGTTTGCCCACTCAACTCCTGCCAGTTCCATCCCTTTTGGATCCTGTCCTCGTTTATCCTCATATATATTCTGGCATCAGCTCTTCTCTCTGCTCTCCTCTAGGTGGCAACAAAGGAGGGAGAAATACAAAGTACTCCTCCAGCTTTAAAGGAGCAGAAAGATGAGCATCAAGAGAAAGAAAGAAAAGGAAAAGAAAGAGAAAAATGGGAAAGGGAAGCAAAGAGCTTCTTTTCTTGTCCTCTCCTCTTCTACAAATAAAAATATTCCCGACCAGAAGATATTAGCCAGCTTTTTATATGAGCTTTAGTTATCTGATCCTCCTTAGGAAGGAAGGATGGTGGAACAGGCTTCCAATCAGATCAGTGTTTTCCTCATCAGTGGGCTGGAGCTACTTATTACATTTATACTGACTGATACCTGGCCAACCTTGCCTGGCTGAAGAAATAATTGTGAGAGTTGAGCTGAGCTGTCAGGAAACACAGTGCAGGGAAGGTGAAATATCTACATAGCTTCCATGGATATATACTTTCTGAGACATTTTGAAGACAATTTTGATATACAAGCCTCCTTATAAAAACGTCTTTGTGCACAGACTCTGGTATCTTGCAAGAAAGTACTGGTACTTAGTGTTAAATCTTGCTTATCTCTTTTTCCTTTTAAAATAATAACTTCTCCTACTGATCCAAAGAAAATGAAAAGATTTTCAATGACACCATACATATTAGAGCTATTTCTGTAGATTTTGCTGTGTCATATGAACACTTTACACTTAGCAGTAGCAATTATCAATAATTACAGTTCACAGTCACAATGCTATTATTAAGATTCTACCAGTGCTCCCATAATACGATCAAATGTTATTTTTCTAAAACTGTGGTTGTCTTTCTGACAAGAAGTAAAAAAAAAAATTCTGAAAAGATCTAGAATTGGGTAGTTCTAAGTCCTAAACTGTAAGAAAGTGAAACTTCAGACAACACTTTGAATTCATGTAGACAGTTGAAAATAATGTCCCTTAGTATGGTTCTGAAATAGTTTTGCAGAAATGTGTACTACTAGATCAGAACCAGCAGTAGAAATAAGACAGGAATGATGCATAGGTGTGATATACATCTTCTTGGCTGCCCCTGAAGTGTGGGGCCTAGAAGTACATATAAACTAGTCAGAGCAGCAAATGTAGCAATCTAGCTGAAAACCAGTTACAGACGATGGTACACATTGAACTATATCCCTGCCAGTGTCTCCCAGATCTGATAAATAGGGACCACTTTAAAATGCCATATTAATTTCATGGTTACTAACTGTAGGAGAATCATTCAGAGAAGCTGGAGAGCATTTTTTCTGTGGTGATCCATGGTTACGTCTTCAAAGAGTTGGGGAGTAGGATGTCTGTACCTGTAATGTCAGAGAACAGTCTACCAACAAAGCCAGTCTGCCTCGGGATCATGGTTAATAAAAATAGTCTCAGATAGACAGTACCTAGAGACCCTCATTCTTGTAGGTGTGTTTGTGATGTCAACGATCTATATACTTAAATTCCAGAATTTCTGGATTTTTTTCTGATAAAATGATATTAGAAACTTGGCTTGAGTATACAGAATTCATACTTGAGAATTATTTCAGACTAAAAAGAACATTCAATACTGATTGTATTGATAAACTCTTTGTAGCTTCCTTCTTTATCACAATTCTTTTTCTTCTTGGACCACATTTTTTGCTTTTATAGAATATATCTGTTAAGATTCTCTGTTCCCTTTCTGATAGATTTAGTTTCCTGTTCTGAAGTTCAAATGATTAGAGAGACTTCCAAATGATACATACTCTGTGTAGTCTTACCAGTTAGATCCAGTAGAGATAGAAGAAACATAAGTCTAGAACTCTGATTTACGTAGCAAATAGCAAATTTGTTTTTTGGGATTCTCAGTAAGCCCTCAGCTGTAGAGCCAGTTCTGTAGCTCTTGACTATAAGGTTATTATCTGCTTCCTCAACATTCAATTCAAAGTCTAATGCAGTCGTAGGGAGAAGTGAGGAGGGGATCATACCATCACACCTTCCCAGTTAGATCCAGCAGAGGTGTATGAAATATGAGTCTAGAACTGTGCTGGAGAGGTACAACACCTCACCTCTCAATTTCATTAAGACACAGCACTGTCTATAAAGGATTTGTTTATCCTTCAGGGCAGGATCTGACTCGACTGTACCAGAGGAGCTGGACAATATGAAGGATTGGATAGAAAGTCACTGTTACTATCTGTCTTTTTAACACTAAAAGCTATTGTTTTCAAGCATTATTAAGTTAACGCTACAGGTCTTTATGTCCAAGAATTACAGAAGGGTTATATTACTCCTTTATGAGTGTATGAAATAATTCCTGCCATTGATGATCCCAAAAGATAATGCAATAAGAATAACATACCTCACTCACTGAAGCACAATCTTTTTAAATGTGCAAAGAAATGGACTCAAGTTTCTCCAGAAGGAGATTTTGATTGCACTGAAGTGTCAAAGCAAAAAAATCACATCTCTCTGGTATATTTTCAGCCTAGAAAAGAAAGGGAATTATACACAATCCTTGCAAAGTTATGTAACTTGGTAACATGTTGTTTCCAAACCTCTGTGCTTAAAGATAACTGTCCTTGGGCAGTTATTCTGCACCTTATGAAATCTCTACAGATGTATTTGCACACTTATTTATGACAGGCATCCTATTAGATTTGCGTGTCTGCATTTATACTTTTAACTGAAAGCAAGATGGGATGAAGGTCTGGTGTGGATCAATCACATTGTTTAATTCTTAGTTTGGTCTGTTGTGAGTTTGACCTTGGCTAACTAGCTATGTCCCAAAAATTCCAAAGGAAAAGTTTGAAAATTAGTCAAGATTAGAAATCATCCCTACTAGGTAGGTTGAATGTGCTGTAGACAGACATTTTAGTGAAGTAAGAGAATTTTACTGCATAAGCATGAGTCATACTGTGGAAGAGACTCATACTGTGCAAGGGAGTAACACTGTGCAAGATGGTCTTAGGGATGGGCAATGGTGTCTTATCCACTATATGCACCATTATTAAAAAAAAAAACAAAACCCAACATTTTTTCTATTGGTTTAAATTGAGACTTGGGAGCCTTTTTTAGTGAGATCTGATATTGTACTTCTAATTTAGACAAGTAGTCCTTAACAAGTATTATAGTATTGATTACATAAGCACATTCAGTTTCTCCTTCATTTGAACTTTAAAGTCATTCTTTAAAGCGGAGTAATTATGTGCCCTCTTTTGAGAGCTAGCAAATATCTATTAATTCAGTGGTATGTGGATATTGATCTTCTTAACCTATCCTGTTTATTGTTCTTTAAAGGAATTCTTCCATGTACATTAGTGCTCCCAAGAAAGTAGAAGAGAGATTTATGTTACCTAAGTAATATAGATGCCTATATTTAAAGATTAAACTTCATATATAGATATGACATAATTGTCATAAAAATTGAACTCTAATGTGTCTGTGGATTTTATCATAGGATAGTACGGGTTTGCTTGCCTAAACATTTTTTCTCTTTAAGTAAGAATAACTACAGATATAGCATTCTCTCCATATAAATAGTTAATGCAACAGAAAGATAGAAAATGTTCTTGAAACATTTAGATTTATGAACATATTTAGGTGGAATTTACCGTGTTCTAGAGTAGAAGCAGTTACTATACATTTCCCCCAGCATATACTAAAACAATCTCTGTAATTTAGGAAAGTGGATATGAATTATTCTGTGCTTTAAGATGTATTTTATGACAGGTGATTGGCAGGTCTAGTTCTGCCCAAAGTCTGCAAGCAAGCTGAAGTATTCATTGTAACAGATCTGTGGACCATATCACTTGAATGACAGGCAGAGAGATATTTTCTAACCACAGTATTTTATCATTTCAAAGAATACCCTTGAAGGCAGAATGCAAAACTTTTCTGGAAGTGCAAAAAAGACATGAACACAAACCTTCTTTATGAAAAACAAACAAACAAACATGCAACAAATAACTAGCATCTTGGTCATTATGTTCTCTGGAGTTATTTCCCTTTCAGGTTGTTATCACTGGCATTTCTAACATCTGAAACATCATAGAATAAGATAATCATAAAAAGGTTAGGGTTGGAAGGGACTGACCTTAAAGATCATCAAGTTCCAACCCCCATGCCATGGGCAGGAGCATCTCTCACTAGACCAGGCTGCTCATGGCCCCATTCAACCTGGCCTTGAACACTGCTGGGGAGGGGGCATCCACCACCCCCCCAAGCAATCTGTTCCAGTGCCTCACCACCCTCATAGTGAAGATTTTTTTCCTAATATCCAATCTAAATCAAGCCCCTTCCAATTTAAAACCCTTCCCCCTTGTCCTATCACTACATGCCCTTCTAAAAAGTTCCTCCCCAGCTTTCTTGTAGGCCGCCTACAGGTATTGGAAGGGCACAATCTGATCAAGCTGTCAAATACCTATCAGTACTTGGTAATAATACTAACTGTTTTGTCTTTAACATGATGTATCTTCCTTTATTTTTACTTTTCCCATAATTGTTTTCATATTTTTCATTTTCTTTCTTAAGAGTATACAGATTTCTCATTAGGAAACATCTCTTTGATTTTCAAAACACTAAGTAAAGTGCTTGAATAGCAGGATATCAAGACAGAAAATGAGTCATAAGACTTTAACAAGGTACTATCCAGAGAATGTCCCTCCTATTTTTGCTATTCTCCTCCAATTTTAGAAGTGCTAAAGAAGATAACAAAGTTTTTCCTTTGTTTTTATTTTCTTTATGCCTGTCTTGACTCCTATCCATGCTTCCTTTAAAGCTTTTCTTTTTGTAGTACTCAGATAAAAATCAGTACTTTTGGTTTGTTTGTTGCTCTGTGAACTTAGAAGAATGCAAATTTGGCATATATGCATTTATTTGTTGAAGGATATAAGGTACAGATTTTTCTGAACAGGAACAAAACCAGTAAAGAACTGGTGTGGATTTCAGTTCCTTGCATTTTGTTTGCATGGCAAGGTTTTGATAGCAGGGGTGGCTTCTGTGAAAAGCCGCTAGAAGATTTCTCTATTTCTGATAAAGCCAATGCCATTTGGCTCCAACACAGATCCATTGCTAGCCAAACCCAAGTCCATCAGCAATGTTGGTAGTGCCTCCATGATAACATATTTAAGAAGGGGAAAAAAACCAAACCAAACCAAAAGCCTAAACCAAAACAAAACAAACAAACAAACAAAAAAAATCCCCAAAGGAAGCGATTGCAAACAGAGACAGAAATGAGTGGAACAATTCTGAGGAAACAAAGGCCACTCAAGAAGGACGGGGAGGAAGCCCTCAATGTGCTGGAACAGAGATTCCCCTGCAGCCAGTGGAGAAAACCATGGTGAGGTAGGCTGTCCCCCTGCAGCCAAAGGAGGATGATGAGGGAGCAGTGATTCCCCTGCAGTCCATGGAAGACCACATGCCAGAGCAAGTGGATATGCAAAGGAGGCTGTGACCCCATCGGAAGCCCATGTTGGACCAGGCTCCAGTCAGGGCCTGTGGATTCATGAAGAGAGGAGCTCACACTGGAGCAAGTTTGTTGGCAGGACTTGTGACCCTGTGGTGACCCACGCTGGAGCAGTCTGGTCCTGAAGGTCTGCATCCTGTGGAAAGGACTCGTGCTGTAGTAGATTGTGAAGAACTGCAGCCTGTGGGAAGGGTTCACATTGAAGAAGTTCATGGGGGGATGTCTCTTGTGTGAGGCACCCCACACTGGAACAGAGGAGTGTGAGGAGTCCTTTCTCTGAGGAGGAGGGAGTGGTAGAGACAACACATGATGAAGTTATCACAACTCCCATTCCCTGTACTCCTTTGCTACTGGAGGAGGAGAGGAGCTAGAGAAATCAGGATTGAAGTTAAGCCCACAAAGAAGGCACGGGTGAGGGGAAGGCATTTTAAGATTTGGTTTTATTTCTCATTACTCAAGCCTGATATGATTGGTAGTTAATGAAATGAAATTTCATGAGTCTGTTTTGCCCATGATAGTAATTGTTGAGTGAGCTCTCTCTGCCTTTAATTCAACCCACAAGCCTTTTCCTTTTCATTATATTTTCTCTCACCTGTCCAGCTGAAGAGTGGAATGATAGAGCAACTTTGGTGGGCACCTGGCATCCAGCCACAGTCAACCCATCACATTCCTGCAACAAGGTTAATTGCAACATTAAAGAATGCTTTTTCTTCTACTTTTTAAATAAGAAACTGAATAACAGTTCCAAAACTAGATCTGATTTTTGTTGCCCTGACCAAGAAATACACAATGTTCTAGTTAGCGGAAATTGCACAAAACACTGATGGCAGTCATGGAACTTACTAACAGTGAAGAAACGGAGAGCTGTCAACATTAACTCTTGTCTTCATGGAACATTTATTTTTGATTTATGAGTTATCACTTATGTAAGTACATCTAATAGTCTTGAAATGATAGTATATTTATATATTTTATAGATAGTAACTTGTATGATAGGGCCTGCATATTTAAGAATATCATTCTTTATTTCTTATTTTTAAGAAGCATAAAAAAATAAAGTATATCTGATGATGGATATAAAAACATACATCAAAATGTCATGTGCTGTTTGAAACAAACTTTATTACTGCATATGTTACAAATAGAAAATGGGTTCTCAGACATGCAAGCGTGTAACAATTTCTATAGGGATTATAACTGAAGTTTTACATTGAGTGGAGAAAAATAGAAAATATTTTTAGTTTGGCAAGGTGAAAGAAAAACAAAACAATGTGTCTCTATGTTTAGTTACTTTTAGAAAATTAATAAGTAAGTAAATAAATAAAAGGGAACACTTACACTTGTTAAAATATCCTCTATTTGCTATCATTTCCCTATCAGTGTATCTGGCAGTTAAAAACATGTTCATTAGTAAAAATAGCTGCATTTCGATTACCTTTATTCATGCTGACTAATGCCATTCTTCAAATGGTGCTATTGACTTCACAGGGTCTATTTATAAAGTACTGTTTAACACAAGGGAGAGGAGAGGAGTCAGATGCCTGATGCTCTGTCCAGGTCAGTGACTCTAAAGATGTGACATGAAATCCTTACTCTACTGCATTCTATAGGAATTTTGCCTTTGACGCCAATGAAACCCGAATTTCATCTGTTATATATTTATTTCTCTGACTTTTCTCAGTCAGACATTTAATTTATTTCTCTGACATCTTTGCAGTCTTTCATCAAAGTCAAATACTAACTTTACTTTCAACAGGGTGAAACTCTTCTGAAGTTCAGGGGAGTATTTCCCTGACAAAATTTCAATTTTGGGCTGATATTCAGCAAAGGGGATTAGCAGGTATTCAGTTAAAACACCAGTTCAGGCTAAATATTATGTAAGTATTTAGTATTCTTAAATTTAAACTTCCTAAATTGCACAGTGAAAAGAGATCCTTCTGCTGAATTAGGTCTAAAAATAGTACAAGTGAGAATCAGAATATTTGGAGGGTTTTTTTTTACTGTTTTGATGTCACTGAAACAGAAAGTTCCAGTGGATATGAAATGAAAATGTTAGAGGAATGCATCTACTAGGCATGTTAGCAAAAGGAAGGGTGTTATAGAAAAGGGACTTGGACCATGAGCCAGCATATGTTTTAGGAAGCTAAAGCTAGGTTTTCAAGATTTCCAGAGGGACATCTGGAAGGTGACAATGGGATGAGGGGAGGAAGAGGAAACAGGGAAAAAAATGCTCTGGGACAGGGCCTTTGTTCTTTATTCCTTCCTTTTGCTAAACTTGTATCCAAGGATCTATTCTGTAATCCAGTTACCACATTTTTATTTTTAATTTTTTTAAATCCTCCTTCCTGCTCCTGGAAGAGGAAACAGAAGTCTCATGGCATGCACCAGCTACAGAAAAGAGGGAAAGCACAGAACGAGTAAAAACTGATGGATTCTTGGTAACTATTGATGCTGTGGTGAGAAGTAAAGGGACAGGAAAGAATGTAATTTTACATATCACACAGTTGAAGCTGTGGCAACAGCAGAAAAAGATGGCCAAATAAGAGGAAAGAGCCCTTCACAGAACGACTAATCACCTTCTCATCTGAGATTAAGAAAGGAAGAAGTCTATTGCACTAAGTAGCTGCCTTCTTTGCTTATGCCATTGAACCAAGCCCAAGGAAAATAATTCTGTATTAAATACTTTCCTGAGTCATAGCTGTAGATGAGATAATTTTTCTTGTCTGTATGGAAGAGCCTAGAGAACAAGAATGTTCCTACGCCACTGTCATGGTTTAGCCCCCGCCAGCAGCTGAGCACTACATAGCTGCTCCCTTGTTCCCTTCTCCATGGATTAAAAAGGAGGCCAGGGGAGGGAATAGAAAGACAAAAGCTTGGGGTTGGGATAAGGACAGTTTACTGGGACAGCAAATGGAGGGAGAAATTACACTAACAGGCCTTTTATAGCAAAATATACAAAACTGGTGATACACAAATGCAGTTTCTCACCGAACTGCACAACTCAGACTGTACAGCTCAGAGCAGTCCCAAAGCCGGATTGTCACCAAGATGTGCATCCTGGAGCCATGCGCTGCTCTCCACTACCCCCACCCCCCCACCCACTCCAGCTCCTTTATGCTGAGCATATCATTGGTATGGAATATTGCCTTTTGTTAGTTTGGGTCACTTGGCCTGGCTGTGTCCTCTCCCACCTTCCTGGATGCCCCCCACCTTCTCGTTAGCAGG
>VZTU01026331.1:25087-35175 GCA_013400835.1 Zapornia atra
GGACTATCTGTTTCATTTTTCTTCTTGTTTTTTTTTTTTTCTCTTCCATTTCAGTCTCTTATGTTTGTGTCTAAGATTTCTAAAATTTGTTTAATTAATCAGTTAGAAAAAATATTACCAAAAATATAATAGTTGTCAGATCATAAAAAGAAAACGTTCCAGCTATTACAGGAATGCTGTAGGGAGTTCTGTAAAAGAAGAGTTCTCATTATAATAAGAAACATTTATATATATTTTATTCTGAAGGTATCTCAAGAAATAAACATAACAAGTAAATACCAGTATTTTTTTTTAGATTTTTATGTACATTTTTTGCCTAAGCTGTGGCTGAAATAGTCTCATGAAACTTCTTTGAATGTCAGCAATTCTCTCAATCTTTTCAATTTAATGAATAAAAGTTAAAATTTATAATTACTTATGTATGAATGCAATTAGAGGAGTTACATTAATAATATATGAGAGTAATTTTTTATGAATATAGTCCTGAAGTGATAATTAGAGTAAGTACCAAAAATGCTGTAATAATTTTAACGCTGCAATTATTTAGCCATTCTAAAGCATACACACTCTTTAAAAATGGTCCATCTTCTGAAAAATTTTAATGCATAAATGTGAAATGTAATTGAAAGGATTATGTTAAAACTTAGGAACGTAAAAGTCCATGGATGCTGAAATAGTTGCTATTTAAACACGGAATCTTGGGATAATATAGTCTGTGAGTGACTTCTAGACACCATTTTTTTAAGCAAGACCAAATTATGTGAGTTCGCTCTGGTCTTTGTCCAGTTAAGTTTTAAATACCTCCCAGAATGGAGATTCCACAGCCTTTCTGGATAATCTATTTCAAAGTTTGACTCCACTCACTACAGATTTGGTTTCCTAATATCTGGTCAGGATACTCCCTTTCGAAAATTGTCGTGTGTAAGCATAATGAACTGCTGCATATGCAGAAGCACTGGTGGTCTCTCATTCTTAAACATTTACACAAAACAACACAATTTGATGCTTCCAACTGTTGCTGAAGTACCTGCAGTACCTGTTGCAGGGACTGGAGTGGCTGCAGTACTTGTTGTAGGGGCTGGAAAGACTCTGATGTCTGCCACTGGGGTTTGAGTGGCTGCAGTGGTTGCTGCACAAATTGATCTCTGGGTGGTATTCTTAAGTAGTTGTTTAATCTTAAAGAAAACCTGAGCCACATTCAGAAGACCTAGCAATAGAAATATGCTGGTCTGAATATCCCAGGGATACTCAAAATTCTCAAAAGCTGTTGTAACTAGCCTGAAGAAGAAAGGGAAGTTGATGGTATTCACCTCTGTGTCCGCCATAAATTGCTTCTTTTCAGAAAAAAGGTAGGGAATTTAATTTCTAATACATCCCAGGAGATAGCACCTGAGGAATGGAAGACACTGATCTGGATACACTAACAAAATAATGCTGTATACACTAACCAAAATATTTTCATGGCCAATAATGCTATCTGATCATAAGCAGGTAGAACACCATGCAGCAAAAGGGACATTCTTATCCAGCTCCCATAAAAGACAAACAGCACCATAGTGAGTACATAAGACCCATAAGAACTTATATAACACAATCATGTAAAAAAAAATCATACCGAATTGTGTCCCACAACTGTAAAACAATGCACATTTGCAACTAATTTAACATGCTCTGTTCTGATGTATTGTTATCTCAACATTTAAGAGCCCCGTGTTGGGTGCCAATAAAGGACTATACTGTTCTGGTTTCAGCAGGCATAGAATTAATATTCTTTCTAGTAGTTGATGTAGTGCTGGGCTGTGGATTTAGGATGAGAATCATATTGATAATTCACTAATGATTTTAGTTATTGCCAAGCAGTCAAGGACTTTTCAGCTTTGCATACTGACCTGCTAACAAGAAGGAGGGGTGGTGGGTGGGCACCCAGGAAGCTGGGATAGGACACAGCCACGACAGGAGACTGAAACTAACCAAAGGGACTATTCCATACCCATGATGTCATGCTCAGCATAAAGGGGGGTGGTGGGGAAGGAGCACATGGCTCCAGGACATGCAGCTTGTGGATGGTCCAGCTTCAGAATGGCTCTGAGCTGTATGGCCTGAATTGTGTGGTTCAGTGAGAAAATTCATTGTGTATCACCAGTTTTGTGCATTTTGCTAAAAAGTCCTGCTAGTGTTATTTCTCCCTCCCTTTTCTGTCCCAGTAAACTGTCCTTATCCAAACCCATGAGGTCTGCCCTTGTCTTTCCTTTTTTGTTTTTTTTTTTTTTTTTAATTTTCCTACTTTTTTTCCATGTAGGTGGAAGTGAGCGAATGGCTGTGACGTGCTCAGCTGCCAGCTGGGGCAAAACCATGACAGACAGCATCCACCTAATGTGCATGAAGATGATAAAGGGACTGAAGTGTTCCTTCTCCAAGGAGATGCTGAAAGATTTGAGATTATTCAGCCTAGAGAAGAGAAGACTGAGGAGGAAAATAATCAAGGTATTTGAATACCCGAAGAGAGTGTGGAAAGAGGATGGAGCCAAGATTTTTTTCAGTGGCATCTAGTGACAAGACCACAGGCAATGGGCACAAAGTGAAACACAGAGGCAGAGGGAAAAGGAAGAAAAAATTATTTTAGCAGGAGATATAATAAGATACAATAGTTTCTAAGTTAAAATTTATACAAGGGCATTTAATGAAATCGAATGCATTACAGAGGGCATAAGACAGAACTTATTAATTATTAAGGCAAGTATCTAATTCACTTGATGAATCTTTGTAAATTAACTACTTGCAGCCAATGTTGCCGCTACTAATTTTTACAGCTTTTTACAACTTGGGTAATATTGGGTATTTGGGGTTGCACATTGCCTTACATACCAATTTGGGTATTTGAATGATATTTAAAAAATGCCCCTCAGACACCTGGTATCATGCTTCCATTATCATCTTATGCATTATGTCTAGAACTTACTTTTCAACATTGCAATGTTTCATTGCTAAGCAAAAGTCATAAAAATAATAATTATATTTACTGATAGGCTGTTAACTGCATTTTCAAATACCAACATCCTGACAAAGCATATTAATAGAAGTCAGCAGTCAGATAGGTGTTTTCACACTTCTTGTATTCTGAATAAGATAATTAGATAGGCAAGCAAAGAAGGTACTAGCAAATGAATAAAAAAAATATTACATGAAAACCTATATAGGAATTGATTATCCTATATCCATTAATTTTATACTGAAAATTTTATGTCTTTGCTGGTTTAAAGATTCTAATCTTAATTCTTATAACTTAGACATTGTCAACCAAGTACAGTAGTACTGTGTTATGAATAGTATATTTTATCTTTTATGAGGCACAATACCTAATTCTGCTCACAGCAAGACTGTGCTACCCCACTGAGCTCAACACATTTGTATCATTTTCAGTGAATACAAACTTTGGCCTGTACTTTACAAACATGAGCCAAAGTATTTTCTGAGACAAGCATTATAGAAATGTGGGTGGTTTGTTTTTTTTGTGGATTTTTTTTTTCCTTCTGCAGGTATGAGTAAAATACTTTTTATTTCCTTTAATATTCAGGCTAATACATTAGCCATCAGTACTCCGATCATGTGGGAAATCCTTTGTCACTGTTCAAATGAATGAGTAGAGAAGATTGGTGTCAACAAAATAGGCAAAGACCAAACCCTATGGATAATTTTATAGAAAATGCTGATTATATAATTTTGTTGAAATGTGCAAGACATGGTTCAAACTCTCATCAGAACCAGAACTATTAAATCTTTATACGTGTCACCCCTGGTGAAACCTCTACTGAAAAAGCGTGGCTGTAAAAGATTCTACAATAATTTTATTTTCATATGGTTTTCTGTGTAAGAGCTTATCTTCGCCTTCTCTCTGATAAAAGAATTGTATCATACTCCTGAAATCAGGAGGAATTTGAGGTTTATATGAACCCAAAGCAAAGAGGGATTCCTTCTTTAAAGGTCTGAATTAAGCACACCACTTTCCTGAGTAAAATACCATCTAAATCTTTTGAAATTGTTCATTGGCATCATCCAAGCACTAAACAAAATTAAAACAATAATTAACATAATACTAGATGTACTGTTACAAAAAGCTGTTTTGGAAAACCACAAACTGTGGGGATGTACTTTCTCTGAGCAGGTACAGATGGTACTGTGAGAGAAAAATTAATTTGAAACTGCTTATATTTTTTTCTTGTACGCTTACACTATCTTTGAAATAATTTCTGCTTTGCCAGATGGAAAGGGATCATATATAACAGATGTGCAGAGCTGATAGAAGAGGTTTTTTCAGCACTGAGCTGCAGTACTGAGAACATTCATTAATGTTCATTAAGTGCTTTGAGGTACAAAGGTGAAAGGTACTAAAGAAGTGCAAAGCAATAACATCATACTCAATGGTGAACAAACAGAAATGGGGGATTTATGAACATGTGTAAGGTAATTTTTCTAAACTATAGATTACACTGTGTTGTATCTATTGCACTAAAGTGTAGATTCAAAATTATTCTGATAGCTCCACAGAGGGTTTTTCTTTTTGTTTCCAAAATTATGACTTTTAGACATGACTTTAAGAAAAGATACAAGAAACCCAAGAACCTGCTTTGTTTGTTATTTTTCATATTATGTTTCTCATTGCTGTACTGAGAGACAGTATTAAAATACCCCAGTGCATTTTATTTCTTTCCATTGCAGCCTTTCAAGATTGTTTCTTAACAAACCAAACGGATAAGACTTCTGCCTATAGAGAAACTATTAGGAAGCATAAAAGAGCTAGGAAATCACAGAATCACAGAATTGTAGGGGTTCGAAGGGACCTCAAGAGATCATCGGGTCCAACCCTCCTGCCAAAGCAGGTTCCCTAGGGCATATCGCACAGGTAGGCGTCCAGATAGGTCTTGAATATCTCCAGAGAAGGAGACTCCACAACCCAACTGGGCAGCCTGTCCCAGTGCTCTGCCTCCCTCACTATGAAAATGTTCTTCCACATATTGGTGTGGAATTTCCTATGCTCCAACTTGAAGCTATTGCCCCTTGTTCTGTCTCCACAGATGATTGAAAAGAGGCTGGCCATTTCCCCTTGTGTCCCACACTTGAGATATTTATAAGCATTAATAAGATATAATTAATACCCTCTCAGTCTTCTTTTCTCAAGGCTGAAAAGCCCCAGTTCTTTCAGCCTTGCCTCGTAGGGGAGATGCTCCAGTCCTTTAATCATTTTCGTAGCCCTCCGCTGGACTCTCTCCAGAAGATCCCTGTCTTTTTTATACCAGGGACCCCAGAACTGGACACAATACTCCAGGTGGGGTCTGACCAGGGCAGAGTAGAGAGGAAGGATCACCTCCTTTGACCTGCTGGCCACACTCCTTTTAATGCCAGCTATTAATGAAACTTCTTTTTTTCTTGTTTGTGTTTTGTTTTAATAAATTACTTTTTGGAGGATAGAATTTGAAAATATGAAAATATTTTAGTAGTAATGGGAGTCATTGTCTCTTTTTTTCTCACTAGTTAAATAACTCCATGAAATGTTTGCATTATTTTTAAATAACTTCAATAAAAATCATGACAGACTACAGCTGCTAAAGTCTGTTACATTGTTCTTGGGAGTCTGTTCAACTCTATGAAATATAAACTGACTTGTTCCTTTATTTGTTACAAAAGAATTCAGAAATTATCCCATTATTAAATTTCACAAAGAAGAAAAAATTTACTCATAGATCAATATTTTTCAGTGGTGAAAATCCTCATAATTTTAGATTTCTGTGATGTAATAAATGAACAGCCCTGATCAAGTTAGTGGTTTTTTTTTTCAATATAATTTGTTGTAGTTTGTCGTGTTTTAGTAAGTGAAAAGCTTCTTTTATTGTTGACTTAGTCCCATTGACTAATTCATACTTCTTGGGCTATTATAAATAATTAAAAAATTTACCAGCCAAGGAAAATTAATATGATGATTTCTTGTCTTCATTCAACATATTCTTTAACATATCAGCACATGAATTGGAACTGGCTAATGAAAAGTTGACCTAACAAGTTAATTGATAAACAGACTTTAAATGGCAATCAAATTATGTTTTGAAAAAAAAAAAAGTTTGCAAATCAGTCTTTAAAAAAAAATTAATCGCTCTCATGCATCAGGAATAACAAAAAAATATCATTAAACTCTGAAGTCTATAGAAAGTTGTGCTGAAATTATTATGGCATTATTATTTTGATAAATATAATTTTCTTTTGTGGAACATTATATATTCACTTTTATAGGATACAATATGTCCATTTTCCCTGTCAATGAATGAAAAATATCAGTTGGGACATTTGTGTTGACTAAAGAACTAAATACTATTCCGAATTTCAAATGGATTTTTTTTTTTTTTTAAATTCTGTTATTTTTCTGAGAACAGAAAGGGGAAAGATTGCAGGAGGCAAAGTCTGTACCTGGTTAGCTAGTTAAAGACAAATGGGGTTTTTATTTTTTGGGTGATTTTCAGATCAGGCCATTATATGACATTAATTTCTCTTCAGACAGAACAGAACAGGTCTCCCATAACATCCTCATAGGTAAGCTCAGGAAGTATGGGTTAGGTGAATGGACTGTAAAATGGTTTGAGAACTGGCTAAACAATAGTGCTCAGAGGGTTGTGATCAGTGATGCAGAGTGCAATTGGAGGCCTGTAGCTAGTGACACTCCTCAGGGTTGGTTCTGGGTTCAGTTGTGTTCAACATCTTCATCAATGACCTAGATGAGGGGACAGAGCGTACCTTCAGCAAGTTTGCTGATGATATTAAACTGGGAAGATTAGCTGATACACCATAAGGCTGTGCTGATGTTCAATGAGACCTGGACAGATTGGAAAGTTGAGTGTTGAGGAACCTAATGAAATTCAACAAGGACAAATGTAGAGTCCTTCACCTGGGCAGGAATAACCTCATGCAGTGATACATGTTAGAGGTTGATCTGTTAGAAAGCAGATACAATGTGAAGGACATTGGGGTCCTGATGGACAATAAATTGACCGTGAGGGACCAATGTGCCCTCATGGCTAAGAAGGCCAATGGCATCCTGAGATGCATTAAGAAGAGTGTGACCAGCAGGTTGGGGAGGTTTTCCTTCCCCTCCACTGCACCCTGGTGTGGCCTCATCTGGATTCTTATATCTAGTTCTGGGCTCCCCAGTTCAAGAAAGACAGGGCACTACTGGAAATAGTCCAGCGGAAGGCTATGAGGATGATGAGGGGACTGGAGCATCTCTCTTATGAGGAAAAACTGAAGGAGCTGGATCTCTTCAAGCCTGGAGAAGAGAACGCTCAAAGGAGATTTTAATCAATATTTATAAATACCTGAAGGGTGGGTGTCAAGAAGATGGGCCAGTCTCACTGGTGCCGAGTGATAGGACGAAGGGAAATGGACATAACCTGAAATTTAGCAAGTTCCACCTCAACATGAGGAAAAATTTCTTTACTGAGAGGGTGACGGAGCACTGGGACAGACTGCCCAGAGAGGCTGTGCAGTGTCCATCTCTGGAGACTTCCAAAACCTTCCTGGATGCGTTCTGTGTGACATGTCCTAGGTGAACCTGCTTGGCAGGGAGGTTGGATAAGATGATCTCTAGATGCTCCTTCCAACCCTGATGATTCTGTGATTCTCTGAATAGAATTCTGATTATCTTCAGAGTCAATGAACACAAACAGCCCTTCCCCACCCCTTGCAATAGTGCATTATGTCCTAAATTAAGATCTAAGGGCTAAGAGAGGCAGGGTGAAACATTCTCTGGATGTGTGTGTCAGTTGTCATTGTAAACACAGCAAGAATTATCAATACTGGAAACTGAAAATAGAAATAGAAGCTTAAGACAAAGCAATAACAGTAAACATAATCTAATATCCATTTTATCAAAGTGTATTTATGATATTATTTCTGTAGCATTAAGAAAATATAAACTGCTAACAATTCTTTGAGTCTTTTGCAATCAGATGGCTTCATCAGGGATTAATTCAAGACAACACATAAACATGTGCTTTGTTTTAAACCCACAGAAACTGTAAAGAACCAAAATGTTTGCACAAGTCATTAAAGAGTCCAAGCAATGGGACCCTTGATTATTGTGCACTCAGTGAGCTTATGCTGCTTAATATGGTGTTGGTTTTTTTCCTGGTTTATTTTTTCCACAGAGGAACTGCAAGTATTTATGAACTCATGATGCTTGATGTCTTATAGTGTCTTGAGAAATCAAGTACAGGGTTTTTAATTCCATATTATGAATATATATACACATATATAAGTTTATGCAGCACAGAACATGAAGTTTTATACCCATTAGACAAATTCAGAGAATATCCAACTGCATAACCTGTTCCTCTACATAGGTGATATGAGTATTAAAATGTTACATCACAAATATTGCAACAATAATTTGGATACTTCTTGGATTAAGTTCAGTTCTTCCTTCCTGAATAAGTACCCAAACGTGGAGAATTATTTTTGAGGAAAACCTGTCACAACTTTAAAATGAAAATATTTCAGTCCACATGGATGATGCCTTCTAACAAAGGCCAAGCATCTGCTCAGAGGAACCCCAAGACAGTACGTCACAAATGAGTCTTTTACAATTAGGTGGTTAATAAAAAACCAAACAAACAAAACCAAAGGAAAGAAAAAGAAAAAAAAAGAAACAGCATGTACAATATCTTGTATCTGATATTGCATCATTGCATAAGCTCTCTAGGGCAGAACATTCAGTCTTCAATTTCAACTGTTCTACTGTGCTGACAATACTACTGAGGGAATAGCAAAACCATAAATCCTCCAATAATAAAAAACATCCAGGACTATTTACTAGAGTATTGAAGAACTTAGGGGTTTGATCTATGTAGTAGAAGCATGTGAAAGTAATATGCCCACTGGATCCTTTCAATGGTAAATACAGACACACTAAAGTAAAGCAAAACAAGAACAAAACCAAATTTTCATGCATAGCAACCTAAACCTATTCCTTGTGTTGGGAAACCCATCTGTTGATCCTGCCAAAAGGAGGTGGAACCTGAGGTGTTTAAAAGCAGCAAGGCAGAGGGAGAGTAGCAATCTCATGAATGACCTAGTTAAATTATAAACAGAATAAAAATAGCTGTCAATTCTGTTAGGTAAAACAACAGTTTTCAGTATAGCTGACAGCAAAGTAATGCACCTATACTAAAGATCTAGTAATGAGTAAGTAGCAACATGGTCATTACAGTGCATCTTAACAGAAATACCAGAAAATTAATGAGTTTCTGATATATTTCTCTCTTCTGGAGTAAAGAAGGTTCCAGGGAGACCATATAGCGGTCTTCCAATACCTGAAAGATGTCTATAATAAAGCTGGGGAAGAACTGTTCACGAGGGCATGTAGCAATAGGACAAGGGATAACAGTTTTATCTTAGAAAAGGGTAGATTTATTTTGGATATTAGGGAAAAGGTTCTTCAGTGTGAGGATGGTAGATCACTAGAACAGGTTGCCCAGAGAGGCAGTGGAGGCCCCATCCCTGGAGACAGGTCAGGCTTGATTGGGTTCTGAGTGACCTGATCTAGTGAAGATGTCCCTGCTTACTGCAGGGGGGTTAGACTAGATGATCTCTAAAGGTCCCTTCCAACCTTACACATTCTATGATTCTATGTTGGACATCCATGGAAGGGCCTGTATGAAGAGCTCTTCTAGAATACTTCTATGAATTTTTCAAAGCTACATGCATTTTGGCTGATTTTTTCTCCCCTTTTCTTTCTGCTTTGGTCATCTAAGTCTTTTCAATGCCATGACGTTTTCCACAGTTGATATGATCATTTACCAAAGAACACTTCTCTTCTGAGACATAAATCTCTTCCAAGAACACCAGGCTTATTCTTTCCCTATATTATTTCAGTATGTCTGCTATTTGCTATTACTGAAAATGGTAGGTGGACCTAACTATTTGCAAATGTTTCTGCTTGGTTTCTTATTACTATAATCATCCCTCTTTATAGTGTAGAGAATTTCTCACCTGGTGGTAGGCTTTTCTGTTCATTTACCAACATGGTAAATCACAGAATCACAAGG
>VZTU01026335.1:0-66512 GCA_013400835.1 Zapornia atra
CTCTTCCTGTCCTTATCTTGACTTGCAAGCCTTTCATTTTATATTCTTTCCTCTGCCCATCTGAAGAGGGGAATGATAGGGTAGCTTTGGTGGGCACTTGGCCTCCAGCCAGGGTCAACCCACCACATGCTGTCTGTTTTACTCATGAGGCAATCCAGAAACTGAGGGAGAAAAATATGATAATGGAGTCTGGTTGCTAAAAAGGGCTGGAAGGTAGGGAAGGAACAGCTTGATTCATCCAACAGCTAAAAATTACCCTGATATTTTTAGGGAATCCTGAAAAAGATGGAACAGTGTAGAGCAGCTGCAGAGAAAGAAGAGTGGTCTGGCTGATTTCTCCCAGCTTCTCTATGGTGCCACATCTGGGATAGTGTTCAGCATTATTTTCTTCCAAAATCTTTAAAAACATGGCATTGTTATACCAGGTCCAAAATCCAGGAGCTCTTTGTTATGCTGGAAAATTTACTGAGTCACAGAATCCAGTGTTTTCTTTAATTCTTGTTCTTCATGAACAAGGCAATACTGAAGGAATATGTAGAGATTTTTGATATCTTCAGTTTAATCAGAATAACCTAAATCTTGTTACAAGTTCTTTATTCCTCCTTTTGCTCTTTTTCTACAGCAATAAGTCATCTTTCCAGCTGGAGAGGAAATTCCTTGAAGAAAGGTTGTCTGGTTTATATGCCTCCCATTCTGATTTGAGATTTACTAAGTAAACAATCTAGTAAAGAAGAATTTACATAAAAATATACTAACAGAAAACATCACAGAAAACACAGGCAAACCAAAGGTTTTGATAAGAAATGTAATAATATTTCCAACTTTAGCTATATTATACTTTACACAGAAAACTCAAGTATAGACTCAACATATAGAGGGACTAAGAGTGTTTCAAATCAAGGGAGGAATATCTTCATTGTTTTCAAAATCAATGTAACTCTTCTTAGTCTCTGTAACCTTCTGTGGTTCTAGCTTAATAGGTCCCTGGCCAATTCGTTCCTTTTCTTGGACTATCTTGGTCACATCAGGGAATGAATATTTACTAGGATCCACCTCTAATTTCTCAACTTGTCTGCTCCTGAAACAAGAGGGAAACAAATGGGTAAAAACTTCAGTGTCAAACATAACAGAACTATTTTGTGTGTTCTTTTATAAACCTGTTGACTTCGATGTGACAGTTGTTACTGAGTCCAATTAAACCATGATTAATAGTTCTGGTAACTTGAAAATTGGTTGTTATAAAAACCTCAGTGTGAACACAGAGCAGTACTTCAAAAATCTAAGGTTTTGTACAAAAGAACCCTTAGCCTACAAACATCAAAAGTTTTTTTTTTTTACATCTGTAATTTGCTTTATATTAGAACATGGTGATTGATGGTATCCAATTACAAATGGTTGGCTTTTGATGTAAAATAGGGGTTTTTTAGTATAATTGTGGTTTTTTGTTCTTTTTTTCTGTTCATTTTTAGCACAGTTCCTTGACATTAACTGTCTTATTAATTTCTATGTGACAGATTAATCTTTGGAAAGCAGAAATACTTTTTATTTAAAGAGATAATGTAATTTTACTGATTTATTTGCTTTTATCAGCCAATTCTTATGTTTTGGCATTAGAAACACTCACCTTGAATGTATTGTGAAAAAAAAAATTAACTGAAAGTATAAGAAAGGTCAGAGTTATATCAGAATTTCCAGTTTCTATTGCTATTAAAGAGATATTTAGATCCCATTAGAAATGTGTGCAGTCCACTCATCAAGGCAACTTATCCATCTGACACAATGAACAAGGATTTTGAAATACTTTTCTACTTTCTACCTTGCAGCATTTAATGCCACTGTTCTTTTCTACTGGAGGAACTCAACAATTAAATAGAAAAATTCAGCCTGCTTTCAAGTAATTTGCAACTGCTCACAGGAAAATGGCAAAATGAAAACTCAGCTGTAAAATGAAATTATAATTTCTGCAAATTCCAACACAATTTGTACAACTTCATACTAATCTTCAGTTTATACTGAATGCTACTTTGGGCCAGCATTCCAAGCTCAGCAGTACAAATGAGAATAAATGACTCTTCTAGGATGTGGGAAAAGCAGAGTGTTACCCAGGAGACCAGAAACGCTCGTTACAACCAGAACAAACCCAAAAAAGGAGCAAAGTCTCTGGATGAAAGAATTAATTTTCCTGATGACAACACAGGCAATGAAAATATGTAAATAAAGTATATTAAAATATTTTAAACTGAAAAGACACTACTCTAGTTGTTAAAACAAAGAGAGAGCTTTGCCAAGAAGCTTCCATATTTTACCAGTGCTTCTCCATCAAAGATCTGTGAGATCTGAACAGACATCCCAGCCCACATCTCTGTGCAGGTTCTCTGTCCCAGTGGAGGAGAGATGCGGAGCGATTCATGGGAGGTTTCCTCCTCTGCTCTTATGTTTTGCTGAGGAAAGCCTGACTAGCAGAAGAGGTAGTAATCAGCCTTGCTATCTCTTTCAGCCCCGTGCCACTAGATTTTTCTTCAGCTACAGAAATTATTTGATCATTTTTCTGAGCAGAAAATGAACACCCTCCTTTAATAATCTGGATAACCATTTCCAGAATGTGACACAACCAACCAAAAACTACTCAGAGGAGAATTTTATGGGTAATGAAAACAAATACAAGAAAACTATTATTTTTTTTACCCATCTTTGATTTATAAGGCTAGATTAGTTTAATGAAATAAAGAGGATTCACTTTGTGGCAACATTCTAGAAAATATTCATCCTCAAGAGGTAAAAGACAATTTGGTTCCCTGTGTAATTTATGAAATGTACTGTGACATGGAATCACTTTATCAGTAGCTGTTGGGGAGATTCCAAAGAGAACACACCATGTCCAGAGTCTCAATCTAATCCCCAATAACTAATCTGAAGCACCTCAGCAAAAAGCTAAAAAAGCATAAATATGGAAATCAGTTAAGTCAGCCTGTGCTTCCCCCACATGGTAGAAAAGATTTTTCTTGATTTGAAGTTTTTTTTAATTAGCAGTTGGGTTTTTTACATGTTTTTAACAGCTCTAACACTGTACGAATTACTAATCATGAAAATACAACAGGCTCTATGGAGTTTGAATAGCTTATTGCTCAGTAGCAGAATAAATTTCAATACACCAGAAATTAATTAACAGTGAGCATCATAAGTAACAGTCCACATCAACAAGCTGTGAAAGGATTATACACATCAGTCATTCTCAAAATTTAATCAGCACATATTATCTAGATGTGTCTATTAGCAAGAGAGAATAGGAAAGACTGAGAAACAAGCACAGGTGATTGATGGTTTTGTTCCAAAAAGGAAGTGGATTTTTATGTACTTATATGCATATGATCGAATATGCTATACTTGTTTAGTGAAGCCTCATAGTGCTCTCTCAGCTACCATGAGATAAACACTTTGCTGACCACCAGACTCAGTTAATGCAGGTGTAAGTCAGTGCAGCTACGACACACGCATCTGCAGAGAACCTGCTCCTCGCATCATGTAATCTATGCAAAAAGAGGCCGGGTGTTGATGATGTCCAGACTAACCACCTGAAAAGTTTTGGAAGAAGGAATGAGTTTCAGGTCACTGCAATGTTTTTTCCATGTAATTCCACCTAGCAGAATAAAAAATCATCTTGTTGCTGAAGCTCTCTCATGAGTTGTGGTTATAGAGGAGAGATGAAAACAATACTGCTTCTTGCAGGACCAGCTACGGCACGTGTCTGAAAATCATAATGTTTGTAAATTATTTCAATTTCAGGGGAAAAAAAAAAAGTTCAATGTTTTTGGCACTGCTAAGTGTTCTCAGCTCAAGGGAAAAGTATGGCCTATGATTAGAGCACCATACAAAGTAAATAATAGTGGATTAGGTCTTGTCTTTTTTCCTGGTACTTTTTTTCCCCCATAGAAAAGCTATTTCTATCTCCACATATGTTGTGGTTGAACCCAGCAGGCAGCTAAACACAATATAGCCATTTGCTCACTCCCCCCACAGTGGGATGAGAGAATGAGGAAAAAAAGGTAAACTCACAGGTTTAATAGGACAGAAAAGCAAGAGATAATAACAGTGATAAAAGAATATACAAAACAAGTGATACACAATGCAGTCTCTCACCACCTGTGGACCAATGCCCAGACAGTCCTCAAGCAGTGGTCCTTGCTTTTCCCCCCACCAACTCTTCCCCAGTTATTTGTTGGGTTTTTTTCCATCATGACATCTTATGATATGGAACATCTCTTTGTCCAGTTGGGGTCAGCTGTGACCCCTCCCAGCTTCTTATGGACCCCCAGCCTACTTGGTGGCAGGGCAGTATGAGAAGCTGCAAAGTCCGTGACTTAGTATAGTCACTGCTCAGAAACAACTAAACCATCAGAGTTTTATCAAAGTTATTCTCATATTAAATCTAAATCACAGCATTGTGCCAGCTACTAGGAAGAAAATTAACTGTATCCCAGCTAAAACCAACAATGCTTTTAAAAAAGAAAATTCAAGGATTTAACAGTGAAGAAAGTCAGTCCTTCCATTTTGCATAACTATACCAGCCTGCTGAACAATCTGGTGTGTGACAGAGTACATATCTTATAATTTGATTTTTTTTTGATAAGTTACACTTTTGTTCACACAATTCTTAATCCCCATATTTGATATTTTAATGACCTGACAGTTACATTCCCGTTTCAATTTCTGAATTCCAATAAAATTTAGATTGGTAAAGATTTCTCATACATTTGATCCAGAATATACTTTTTTTGACATTTGTTTGAAACTTTCCTTTCTGGCACCATGATTTCCAAAGATTTTAACAAGTCACAACCAGCAGTTTTGAAGAGGCACTCATCTCAGTCTTCTAACATTGTGAATGAAACACACAGAAGTCATTATAATTTTAGAAAAAAAGTAGTAACAAATCCTTTTCTTGAATAAGAAAAGTTATTTCAATATATGGAATTATATCTTATTTGAGAGCTTTAAGAAAGACAAATCTCCATTTAACTCCATCTCAGCCAAAACCAGGATAATGAGTGCTAAAAACTGGTGGTGAATGACTGACACTTACCAAACTCTCATCTCGACTTTTGAAAATACAGGCTTAGAAAAAGCTACTAGGTAGTCTAAGCAAATAGTCATGGTTTTAGAATTCTTTAGGATATTAATACTTCTTTCATTGTATAAGAGGCCTTTCAAATCTCTCTACATATGTGTAGTCTGAAATGAAGCTGTAACTGGAGTCTTCGGAATCAGTGGATCATTGGGAAAATATGAATACACAATGGCTGGTAGAATCACATTCAATTTTGAAGAGCTAAACTACAATCAAGAAGAACTAAAAAATCACTGGTAAAAAGCTCTGATAAATAAAAGGCTGATGATATCTAGGTCATTCCATTCTAAAAGACAAATATATCTCACAAATAGCCTTCATCAGACTAAGAACATACATAACACTAATTCCAAGCTTTTAAAACTTAGACAGAAGATAGTCACTGTGACATTTTCAAATTCTCTGTTCCATCTCTTACCTTCTTTTGCACAATCACTTCAAGATACCAAATTTGAAACTGACCTTGGCAGATAGCAAGAAATATGCTCCAATGCCTGTGATATGTAATTGATCCTGATCTACATCCAGGTATAACACCACCTTACTTTCATTCCTTGATTAACCCAGAAAACCAAAAAGCACTGTTATAAATTTGTCAGTCAAAGTTTAGGAAAACTTTAACTGAAAACATACATTATCCTAACAAGGTGTGAAGATTTTGTTTACAGCATCATGGAATGTTATAAAGACACTTTACCACCCTCTGTCTTTTGTCCTTGTCACACATGGACATCTGGAAATGAAGATAGATTGTAGTGAACAAGAGTTAAGTGAGCAGTATTCTTGAGAATGCTGATTTCCAGAATGGCAGGTTTATGAAGTCTCCTCCCCCTTATTACAGTTATGGATTACCAGATGCCTGTGTGTGCAAATTAATTTTCAAATCACTTCTTAGGTACTCCACCTTTTGTTCTCATTAGTCAAATTATAGAGATGTATACCCTCTACTTTGATTAGCTTCAGGCCTCCATGAGAATGCAAATGAATCTAGACTCTAAGATTAACTTGAGTAAATAGCCTTTTTAATATGGTGCTTACTCATACGTGACTCCACTTTCTGTTTAAGGAATCAATTATATTACAATTCCTATGGTTCCTCATTTCCCAGACAATGTAACTTGCATTGTAAAAAATTCTCAATTTCTTCATGGCAGCAAACAAACTGTGTAGCTGGAAAATACTATTTTTGCAAATCTATTGAACTCTCAAGATTTACAGTCTACTCCCAGGTATTTATAGAAGGCAAACATGACATCTCAATAGAACTGGTAACTGATTTGCCATTTGTGGTATTTCCACACATCTGTTCATCTTTCACACAGGCCACACTTCAGATGCTTTTAGTTTTCATCAAATTAAAATATTTATGCTTGGTTTAGACACAGAAGTGAAGGTGAATTTGGGTTTTGAAAGGTCAAATAAATTACCTTGCAGTTCTTCCAGGTTAGTTTGGCTATGGCTCCATTCAGTTTCTGACCTCATCTTATATCACATTGCTATTTCTGATGAAATTATTCATTTGTTCTACTGGGGGGTTTTTGTTGTTGTTTTTTTTTTTTGGTTAGTAAATGGGGAAAAGATCAGCTAAAAGTGAGAGGAGAGGAGGGGAGAGGAGAAGAAAGACACAGCAGTCAGATTTGTAATGCTTGATCTACTCAAATAGAAATCAGCTCTACCTTACATTCCTTATTTCATTCTAAAAGGTGTGTATAGATCAGAACTTGTAGACTAGGTTTTAATTCTGCTTTGTGAAGTACCCTAGTAATTGTTGCTCCATTCTTTTGCCTCTCAATCCATTCTCTGGTTGTATTTCTCAACCTCTCAACCTAAAGAACCACAGTTTAAAAAAAAAAAAAAAAAGAAAAAAGTGTCTCATATGTTCCTATGCATCTTTCTTTCCTGTAAGAATACAATGTACATTTAGAGTTTATTTGAATTTTATTTCCTTTTCTTTTCCATTGTGTTAAGTGTAACCTAAAGGATTATTGACTTTATGTAACTTTTACACTTAGCATTTCCAATATGACTTCAGAAAAGTCAGTTCCTACCTACATCTGAATTTCACCTATGAAACGGGCAAACACAACTTCTACACCTGATGAATTGTGAGGCCAGTTGCAGAAGAAAAGTGCCATACTCAGCTGCTATATTAATAAAGTCTTTACGAGTATAATAAATCAATGTGTCAAATTTCTCCCATAGAAACTTGTCTCTTTGAAGGTTTGAAATGCAGTTTTGTCTACAGTCACAGAAGAAATCTCTCTTACGTGGCAGAAGTAATGATAGTATCATCATGTAATCTAGTTAACAAGAGTTAAAGAGATTTAAAGCACTACATTATAGTTTAGCAGATTATATGTCTGGCAGCATTTAGCTAAGACATCTGTAGCTGTCAAGTGTAATCACTGTAATGAATGTTCTTCTGTAATCTAAGAGACAACTATTCAGCAAATTTTTAACATACGGCTAGTCAGCGACTTTTCAAGTAAAGAGGTCAAAACTTACTATTTTTAGTAAGAACTGCAATTCAAAATACTTTTTTCCATTACTACCTTAGATTTCTGTACTCCTGTAATATTGTAACACTAAAATTAGCATTTTTACTTCAAAATTGACAGGAAGTATATTCATAATTATGTAAAACTGTGTTCAAATGAAACACAAATTCCTGGACTTTTTCTATGCCATGGAGTAGCTTTGGTTCATCAGTTAGCAGGAAGTGGGACCATTTCTCACTATTCGATTTCCTTTGTTACTTACATTCTTTCCTATTATTACTTCCATTAATTCCATGTCCCCATTATTACTTCTATTTAAACATTTACTGTGTAGCCAAAACTAAAGGCACACAGATGATTATAAGGAAATATATATTCCTAATCCACCAGTTGCCAACACTTTTGCTGTTTGGCAGAATCTGTTTGGAAGAGATTTGAAGATTTGAATCTGTTTGGAAGAGAGATCATGTCAGTTATCTAATAGAGGAAGATCTAATTTTCTCCTGGAAAAAAAAGACATTTCTTTTAGCTGATTTCTTTTAATGGATCTAAAGCTTTAGCTGTACTTCTGTGGGAAAGAACCATTCTTTTTGCAAAATAAGTATCTGCCATTTGGATTGGACCTTTAAAAATATATTTTAAATACTCAGTAATCAAGACTGTACACTGCTGTAATCACTGCTGCCTAAGGAAAGGGTGCATTGCTTGTGGCTCATTAGGAATCTCAAGAAATTCTTAGTTGTCCTGTTCTCTGTTCATCATGAAGGTCATTCAAGAAAAGAAATCATGACTGATCCTTATTAAAAATAAATTTTAAAAGCATAATTAATGACAGGAGACTCTTGCCAGTGTCCTAATTATTCAGACCCATAATAATACCCATGATCCATAATGCTATTTTTTACTAGCTGTTTTTCCATCAATATGCACCAGAATGAAATAAAAAAAGGGAAAAAAATGCAACACTTCAAATGTAAACAGATAAACTGCTTAACCAACCTTGTTCTTACTGTATCTTAATTTGGTATGAATACCATTACTGATAGCAAGGGGAAAAGGAAAGATTAAAAGCTGTGTCATAGTACCTGTACTTAGGCCAATTGCCCATCAACCCCACTGTCTATCTAGAGCAATGGCTAGTAATACTATGAGTAAAAATAAAAAATACTGCATTGTTGGTGTTTGCTCACATCTGACAGTCATTAACTGCAAGATTTCAAGAGCTAGAGCTTTAATCACATTTGATAGGATGGATATATGATACAAAACCCTGTAGAACTGCTTTTTGAAGCTATTTGTTACTGCAGTAGCTCAAACTATATACTAGTGAGTGGATCATTTAGTTTTAGTATATACTAGTTTAATAGCATGAATGAAATGATGGAACAAAACTGATTGGCAGAAATAAGTGCTTTTTTGGCTCTGCTGTTGGAGCAGATCACTTTATAAACAGCACCAGACAGGCCATTAGTCTAAAGCTTTTAAACATAGCTTTACTCTATACAAATCAATATTTTCATACTTTCAACAGTAACATAATAAAAAGCATATATTCTGGCATGTGAACAAGAAACAGACAAAAAATAAAACTAATGCAAAAGAAATAATAGAATTACCTTCTTGCATTTTTTTGCAGTGCATTGCAGTCAGAATCTTTAATTGAAGTTGATACTTTCTGCTTAGTCAGGATTGTTTCTTTAGCCTTAAATAAAAAGAGATGGGAAAATAAGTCTCATAAAAGTTGATATTTGTGCTCACAGGCATTTAAGTAATCTCTCAAACATAGAAAAACTAAGAGGTTCTGAATAAATTTTCTCTTGTGACATTTATTCTTTCTGTTAGATTTAACACTTCACTCAACATGAAGCTCATAAATAAGGCAATTTTAACAAAATCATCTGAGTGGAATTACATTCATAATTATATACATATATATTAATGAGCACATATATATAAAACATTTGAATATATGCAACTATTTGTATTTAAATATATGTTGTTTTGTTTAGTACCATATAAATAATGCACAAAACTATATTTCTCCATTGCTAACTGCTTGATGATGTGGTTCATGATGGTTCACTTGTGTTTCAGTTCTGGTGTCCATGTGCCAGTTCAGAAATATTGAAGAATCTTCTGAAGTCTGGACTTCTCACTCTTTATAAAAGGAATGAGTGACCATAAATTCCCTCAGCTCCTTTGCTAAAAAGGAATCTCAAGTTCAAAGTGCAAGTGAATGGAAGGGCAGCTTTGGCTGCAGTGATCATTAAATGGTGGAGTTCAAGATCCTCAGGGCAACAATGAGGGCACACAAGCTCGCAACTTGTATATAGTCTGGTGAAGGAAAGCCTGGTTCTTTGGACCTTCCCTCTCTTCTCAGGAATCCCTCTAGTGTTTTGTTCTTTTAAAAATCATTTATTCCATTGATCCCCTTGAGACTAATGTTCCTCACTTTGCCCTCAGAGCACAATATCAAGGATGGTGAGGAAATTTGCTGATAACTAACAGACAAGGCTTCCTTGACAAGAAGTGATCCAGGAAATTAGGAAAAGGTTAGGGTTTACCTACTGGAACATCTATTATCAATTATTAAATATCATTTGGCATAAAAGTTTTTCTGCTAAGTAGATGTCCTCCTGCCTCTGTTCAAGAAAAAAAATTAAGTGATAATCTTTAGTTTCTTCCTTTTTGAAACACAATTCCATATGCAACAATAATATGACAGCTTCACCAAGCCAGCAGCTGACTGTCCATCTCTTAGTGATGGTGATCAAGTGAAGATAACTGTTCTGGAAAACAGAACTAACATAGTTTTAACTGTAGCCAAAAATAAGAATTTGTGCTCAATAGATGGTTAACTATAAAATTTAAAGCTTGGGGTATACATGATGATGGACTAAATTAATATAATAAAGCTTTCTGAATGAGGTTCTATGAAACTGTTGCTAATATTTGCATTAATCAGAAAACAGAAAGGAGACAACTTTTAAGATTACTATCAGCGAATTTTAGAAATGTGTGTGCTAAATAGAATCTGAAATTTATTTGAAGAAACAGAAACAATATGTTAAAAAAATATTTCTGATGAGTCATCTTTTCTGTTCATATTTTCTTTCTTACAGTGACTTTCTGATTCTAGAATCAGGATTCCCTGAAACACATTTACCAGGGCTCCACAGCTGCATGTCTCCACATGCCTTTGATGTAATGAAATATTACTGCATTTACCGTACCTAGATAAATAAGAATTATGTAATGAAATTCTATCAAAAAACCTTTACACTGACATGCATAATATGTGCCACTCCTATTTTTAAATTAATTAACTCTCATTGATCTTAAAATTACTAAGTGCTTTTGAAGGCCCAGGCAATAAAAAGCTGTCAGAAATAATTTGCGACTGCTTATATAATAAATAAAAAGTCCAAATGTTGCTCTCTGATTCACTAAAATAAGAAAAGTGTTTTAAAATGTGACACAGAATGTCTTGGAACCCCAAATAAAAACTGCTTGCTAATAACACTGTTTTTTGATGCTACTTCTCAGACAATTTAAATGCTACTGGTGTAAGCTGATGACTTTTTACAAAATCACTCATTTGATATGCCAATTCTGGGCACAGTTTGTTAAAGAAACTCTCAGGTTTTATTTTTCCTGAGTCATCTGATGACACATTCAGAGAATAGAGGTGCAAAGTTTGAAAAGCTTCATATCACAAACATTTTTCCCCAAACATAAAGCCTGTAGTGTAGTCATTGTTGACTCCTTATGCAGAATCTCTGTACAGATGATTGTTACAGTATAAACGCTACAGTTTGCAAGTCTCACTATATAATTTCACTGAATGTTATGTCCTTCAGTTTGTTTTGATGACCTTCCAAAAAAGGTTTGTAGGCAATTATGCCTTAGGAAGACACCCATTTGACTGTGATTTGCTGTGCAGTAAATAATATGTTTAAGAAAAATGATTTCAGAAAAGAAGGTGAAAATGGTTTATTTATTTTACTTCATATGGAATTTACTATCTCCCATATCTATGATGTGCCAAGGTCATCTGAAAGGTGAGGTTTTGGTTTTCATTTTAAAGGCTAGGAAACTATGAACAGGCTGGAAGATGAATGGTGAAAGGTTTAGTAACCTGATCACAAACTCACTAAAGCAAGTGAATAACGCTGACAGAATTTAGTTAGCTTTCTGTTCTGTTACTTAGAAGAGAGGTATCTTTTCAGGATAGTATTGCAAGAAGCATATTATAAGAAACTATTTTTAGGTTAAAAGCATTTTTAACATTTTAGTTACCTAAGGAATGGGAAAGGCCATTGAACTAGTTGCAAATAATTTTATTTTGATAATAATTGTATATCAGGAACAAAAGGTTAAATATACAGTCATAAGATCGTCTTATCACTGATAGAGCCTGAAAGAAGTTGCATAAACTCTGTTCTTCCTATTATCTTCCTAAAAGGAATTCTTATTCTGTTGATAGCATCAAATTAACATTCTCAAACATGGTTGATAACCTGAGTCATAAAGTTCTAGAAGAAAATTATCAAGTTTTGTTGCTAATATTTATTCATTATACTTTGCTTCCTAGATTATATCCTATTCATACCAATAACATTTTTATGGATAGAGAGCATCTGAAAAGGATAGGTATCCCAAAAATATAGCTTGTGCACTCTAACTCAGTTCTGGGGGAAAGGAACAGATTCTGTGACTGCAATATAGAACAAAGAACAATATGCTTGTACCTGCTATGTACAATTGCTGTGAAGTAGCACAGCTCCATCTTTGGTTAGAAATCCATGAAGTTTACAGGATCAGAAACAGCCAGAACGGTAGGAGTTGGAAAGTACCTCTGGAGGTCATCTGGGCCAACTGCCTGACTCAGGCAGAGCCATCTAGAACCAGTTGCCCGCATAAATACAGGACCATGCTACGTCCAGGCAGCTTTTGAATATTTCTATGGATAAGGACTTACCCTCACAGTAAAAAAATGTTTCCTGATGTTCACAGGGAACATGCTGTGTTTCAGTTTGTGCCCATTCCCTCTGGTCCTGTCACTGGGCTCCACTGAAGGGACCCTGGCTCCGCCCAGCTATATGCCATCCCTTCAGGTATTTATATGTGTTGATAAAATCCCCTGATGCTTTCTCTTCTTCAGGCTGAACAATCCCAACCCTCTCAGCCTTTCCTCCTAGGAGAGATGCTCCAGTCTCTTCACCAGCTTTGTGGTCCTTTGCTGGATTCCCTCCAATCTGCCCAGTACCGGACACAGCACTCCATGTGTGTCTCACCAGTACTGAACAGAGGGGAAGGCTTGCTTCCCTCAAACTGTTATTCAGTAGAGCATCTCTCTCCTCAAATCTCACAAATATCTTTGGATTTTGAGATTAAACAAGCTGCAGACCACCAGGGTATGTAAAATATGAAGGTGTAGCTAAAATAACAATGTAGGTGAAATATAAAGTTAATATTTGAATAAAGGCAATTATTATTAAGTAGATTTAATAATAATTTTGCTGATTAGGTATGGATTTCTAGGCAGGCAGCAGATTTTAATAAATCCAGAGGATCTTTGAAATATTTACATTTTTCTAAGGCACTGGTAACCCAGAGACAAACAAGAAATATAAGTAATAAAAGCAGGTTATGGGATAGAAAACTGATAGTACTCAAAATATCCAAGAGACAAGTAAAATAGTAAACAAAACTGTTCAGAAATATTTGAAAATTATATTATCCAGAACAGCAAATGTCAAGGCTTCTGTTTCAAAGAAATACATTTAGTAAAGCATAAATCCACATATGAAAGAGCTTTGAGCATTAATAAATACAGATCTTAACCAGAAAAGTACAATTTTCAGCATTCTTCAAGATCCTGGTAAAATTGTATGCTTGATCCTATAGCGACAGTTTGTGATTTAATGAGAGGCTGTCCACGTAGGGCAAGACAGATGGTATGGGACTGAAGGGTAGAAGAAACCATACAATGTATAGAACCACAGGTGGAAAAAGCCAAGAGCTGAAAAATAACTGTTTAGTTACAACTGCTAGTTGCATAGCCTTAGAATTAAATCAGAGCAAAAGAGAAAGAAATTGCCCCAAATAGCAGCTGAAGGTTTCTTCTTCAGAAGAAAATGCTGTCATATGTAGCACCGTGTCCCACTGCTCCTACATAGCAGAGAAGCTTACTAGAGGCCAGAAGGATCAGGCTACAGCACCAAGAATATAACCCACCATATAACCTATTCTCATTTCCAGAGCTCTCTCTTCCCAAAACTTTCAGCTCCCTGTCTGCTCCACGCACTTCAATCCATCTCTGCTTTTCTTAGAGGTCCAAGAATGCAGTCTTGCACCAGATGTCATCAAGTCTCACCTTAAATGCTTTAATTCCTTCCACCATCCCAGCCATTGTGCATCAAACCTGAAGATACCTCTCCCATTCAGATTCCCTATGCACCTTGCCTTCTATTCCCTCTGTACTGCTGCATCTTCCCTGTATTTCCTGCCCCCTAAGTCCCCCAGTTACCTCTCTTACGGCCTGCTTCAGTAAGGCTAGTTGATCTCCATATTTTCAACTATTCCTCATTACTGGTTGTACCTTTGTTATTCTCTACTTTTTTACAAATGTCTGGGAATGGGCAGATGTCCTCATTCCACCTTTGATTCTACCTCATCTACTCATTATGTCATCCCACAAATCACAAGAGTTCTTACACATCCAGGGTACACAGTGAAGAGCAAATAATGTTGTCATACCTCAGTCTGCTGTCATTTACACTACAAGAACTGGGCTGGGCAGGGAAGAGAATACAAAAACCCCACTTAACCTCGGTTTACTTTTATGTGTCAGCAGAACTTTCACTGACTCGGAGTCTAATCAGCGTGATACCATACAGGCAAACATCCGAGTGCTGGTGAAATAGAAGAGCACAGGGTTCTGGAAACTAGGGACATATGACTTTTACACAGGCATCTTTAAGTACTAGGGAGTGCTGTGCAGCAATTCTCAGTTGAAACACCATGTTGCCTCAACCCTCTTGCTCTGTGATTACATATACTTGGTAAAGCGTCTTGATACGTCAACTCTTCAGATTATTTTACATACCTTTGGCATGCTGACAACTAAATGACCAGTAGTCTGTGATCTTTTAGCAGAGCTGCTGTCTGGTTTCACTTCCTCAGGGAGCACAAGCTGAAAAGGCTGTGAAAAAATATGGGATTGAAGTATATCATACTAAAATATATATACTACTTTTTTTTTTTTGACCTGGACAGAACACATGCAGAAATATCACTGTCATATCCTTTGATCTTAAGGACAATACAGGCCTAAATCCTCTCACTTTGTATGTAGTGTTACTAATCCTAATAAATGATTAGCATGCTAAATGGCTTTTACTTACAAGTATAGTCATATGTATATTCCTGAATTGCTGTCATTCCTGAAGTGACTTTTCTAAAGAAGGTTATAAAATGATGCTTGACTTATATTAGCAATTAAATGAGAAAGATTATCCAGTCTATTTTAGACATAAAGTAATTCTGAAGGTTTGTTTATGCAGTTGGTACAGTCAAAAATAGGGATTTTGGTTTACTGTGCAAGTACTTTGAATTTTTTTTAAAAATTGATGATAAAATTAAAACTGCTGAGAAGAGAGAAAACTGGAACGACATCTTAAATGCCCTTTCAAAAAAATATACATCCATTTGTTTCTGTCAGCTATAAATTCCAGATTGTGAAATTGCTAAATTCTAGGGTAGGGCAACTGGAAAGCTCACTTCTTCAGTGAATTATGGGACATGGTGGTATGGGGGGAATAAGGAGAGAGATGAGAGAGAGTGAGAGAGAGAGGGATAAATTTCAGGTTTTGCATGTTTTCTGATTAGGACTTCCACAGTTTATGTGCTGGTTTATATGCAAATCTGAAGGCATATTCTTTCTGCATAGGTATATATAGTTGGTAATTCATAAAAGCGAGATCCAGAGTCCACTGGATAACGATGATGAGCATTAACTCTGATTTGAAATGAATGCAGTATGAAAACACTAACCTTTCCTTTCACCAGTACTCTTATGTAAGTTGGCTGGACATCAACGTCAAGTAGAGAAGTGTCCAAATGCCTTCAGAACAAAATAAAAATAAGTTAATCAATTTACAATATAGTCTTGTAAATGAGCAGTGCACATTCACTATAAAGCTCTTTAATGATGATTTTATCATTTACAAACTATAAACTTAAATTTCAGTTATTGAATTATATGAAATGTTATTAGGATTTCATGACTTTGGAAGAAAAACATGATCTTTCTGTGTGTTCACAGCATGTCAAATATAATAACATCTAAATTCTGTGAAGTACACCACATCAGCTATTGTATAACTGCAAGAATTCAATATCCTTGTTGAAAATTAAAGTCTTTCTTCTATCCATTTAGTCCTTTATATTAATATAAAAATTCATCTATTTAGTATTTAAAATTGTAAAAGTACTTTGCTACTGTTCTTTCTGAAGGCTTCACTAGTAAATTTATAATGAGTTGGGGGTTATTTTCACAGAATTTGCTGGTAAACAATGAACAGAAATATTTAATGCTACCAGAAAACACAGTACATTTAATTTTCAATAATCTCAACCAAATTTGTGACCTGTAAAAGTTCTACTTTAGCATCTGCTCTTCATCATGTGACACATACATTCATGTTCATTGACCTACTAGCAAATATACAAGTACATATTCCCTATTTCCCTTCTTTTATAACATTACTTCTCAGGTGAATTTTTAAGCTTTTCAGTTCGGATTTCTTACAAGTGAGCACAGAATATTACAATATAGCCAACATTTTGTTGCATGCGAACAGATTTTCTCAGGCTTCAAAAACCCAAATTCTTGTAATTCAGAAACATGGCGCAGGCCTCTTTTGAGGGAAATTAATGAGCTGTAAGGGAAGAACACCTGGCATTGAATAGGGTTGCTGTGGTATAAAACTAGTTCAAGCTTTACTCTTAACAAGTTCCTATTAAGGGTAAATAAGCTTGTGGTTTTCCAACCCTTTCCGGAAGTATGGGCAAGGCCACTGTACTGCTTAGCAGTATATAGTATCAAATAGGTATCAGGTTTCCTTTTCATATGTTGGCCTGGTTCAATCAGATTTCTTCCAGGTAATGCCCTGGCACAGTTCAGGAAGCAGCATGGGCCATGGACTCTTTCCAGTAAGCATGAAAATTAAGGCAAGGCTACCCTACTCTGTTTTGGGGAGGAGAAGAATTGAACTAGAAGGACATGACGTTTACTAGAGCACTTCTAGGGCCAGAGAATAGGGGGAAAAAAACAACCCTTCCCTACAATTCTAATCTGCTAATGAAGAATGGAAAAGATTTTACATAAGTACAAAAGGACATCTGTGGAAGAAATCTGCCTGTGGACTGCAGAAAATATCAATTCCAAAAAGGATTAATAGATACCGTCCTCATTCAGGAGTAACAGAACAGTCTGAAGGGTCTTTGGTTTACTCAGCTGCATTTCTTTGGCACAGGCTTTAAGACTGAGTCCATTACTGCCTATATTATTTGTTTTCCTCTTGAAAAGTCCTCATTACACAGTGGAGTATACTTGAAACACTGTGTATTAGAATTTAAGAATGGCAAAAATTAAGAAAAAAAAAAAAAGTCTGACCTGTAAACAGCAAGATCCAAGATGATCTGGTTGTTCTCTTCATCATCTTTCAAAAAGAAGTGAAGCCTAGTAATAATGACAAGAAACACCTCCAGGATAAATAGAATTGAAGTGAATAATAAGCAAACATTATGATGCACTTCAAATTCAACTGCTAGCAATTTGATTAATATGAACGCTATTCAGACAGTTTGTTACATGATCACTTTAGAAACAGTTGCAGTTTTCCTCATGTACAGAAATACTGTCACTTCAACCAAAGTCATTTTATTTTCTGTTCTCCCCACTCAACCAAACAAAAAAAGGTTCTGCTGAAGGTCAGTTGAAATAAAGACGTGTCTGTCAATGCAGAACGGGAGACATCTGCTGGTGAAGTCTGCCTGCTCCACTAACATCTGCATCCAAAACCAGCTCACAGAAAGCATGAAAAGCCCAGAATTCTAACCTTATCATATGCAAAGACAAAATACCGTCTTTGTTCTTAATAATTAATTTGCCTACAGTATAAATATCTACCTGTGCATTTCCAAAGTGAAACGTGATTTGCACAATAGCCTTGATTCTATGAGTTTTATGATTTTGTTGAAAATAAAACGGTAGATTGTATTAGCTGCATATTTGTGATCTGCTGGCTGAATTCTTGAAATTGTGAAAGAATCTTACCAGCTATGAATGAAAACAACATTTATTACTACAACTGTAAAGAGATCATAGAAACAGAACTATAGAACGTGTTAGGCTGGAAGGGACCTTCAAAGGTCATCCCCCTGAAGTAAGCAGGGACATCTTCACTAGAGCAGGTAGCTCAGAGACCCATCAAGCCTGACCTTGAATATCCCCAGGGACGGGGCCTCCACTGCCTCTCTGGGCAACCTGTTCCAGTCATCCACCACCCCCATATTGAAGATTTTTTCATATTAGAGAAAAAACAGAATATAACGCACCTATATATAATACAAATTTGATAAATTATTAGTATAAAGAAGCTGAAATGTTAACAGTTTATATGATAGATTTTTCAGACAAAAAAAAAATATTTGCCAGGTATACTTCTTAACTCTTTGCTCTCTTGTTTTCTGAAAGAGTCAGCTTGCAAGAAAGCTGATGGACCTTTTAGTTTATGCATATTTTTTAATGGAAGATCGCAAAGAATACAAAACAACTTTGTTTCCCATTCACAATTTTTTCTCTTACTGCATCACAAATTTTGAGAATTCACTAAAAACTGAAGGGTGGAAAAGTGAAAAGAATTGTAAAACTGTCTAGGGGGAATCTTAAACAGAAATGAGGAAGAGAAAGAGTCTGTTCTTAACATAGCACCATTCCTCTTGCTAACCTTCCTAAAGAGCATCAGAGAAGCTTGGGCATTGCTATAGATGTTAGGCTCTTGCATTGAAGCAAAAACTTTGAAGAACACCATCTGTCTAATATCTTTTAATTTATGTCTTCCCAATACACTACCAGATTGCCCTGAAGAGTTATGACATTCTTGTTGATGCCATGACAAAATCTGCTCATTGATCTCGCTTTTACCTGGCACATCCACAGACTAAATTCTAATCCAGAAAATTTGGGTGACACAAACAGGATTGCTATAAACAGTGAACTCCAGTGAACAGTATTGCTCCTAAAAAGAGAGCTAGAGCTTTATTCTAAATGTCTGTGCTCTTTAGAGGCATAATCAAATTCTATTAACACAGATGGAAAAATCATGAGCTCTTCTGCCACTATCTTTAATTTTCCCTATACCACTGAAAATTATGCATTGATCCTCCAATGAAAGTTTTCAAATTCCATGAATTTGCATGCTTTATAAATTTCCAAGATTTGAAAGCATTCTTCATGCTAACAATAAGCATGTTCTTAGCTTTTATTTTGTGGCTGAATCTGTCTTAAGATGGAAAAACTTAATCAGAGGATAGCGGTCAGGTAAGTGGCCCTTCATAGGGCACTTTTGATCAGGCCCCTGTAGGAGGCTCTTCGGGGTGTTGTTTATAAGAAAAAAATGCTTGCACTCTCTGTCTCCTGTTTTCCCTTAGAAAAGGCAGGCTTGGTTCTGGTGAAACTAATGGTAATACATGGCTGGTATCTCTGGAATATCATTCCAAAAACTTGATACATGATCAATGATACATGATCAATGATACATGAGATTTCTCCATATCACCATCTTCTGTTGTTAGAGACCTCATTCAGTGTCAAAGGACCTCAGGCCGTGGATGTGAATTACATATCCTTCCCAAATCTGCCAGTTTTGTACAGATATATTACTTGGATGTAATATACAAGTAGAGTAGCCACTTAGAGTGGCTACTCACACATTCATCTTCAATAGTCAAACCAGTTAAACTTTTTCCACTGTTAGCAAGATGCTCAAAGAGAAACTTACCATAGAAAAGAGTAAAACATCTTCTACAGAAAAACAAGTTCTTAACCATCATCAAAGGCCAAGATGTTAAACAGCCTTCAAAACTTTACTTGCTGAAAACTAATTCTTTCTCAAGGATCAGAACATCATTTTAGAATTCCCCACCAGGGATATAATACTGCAACAAGAATACATGAGCCCTCTTGTATTTGTTTTGTTATGTATCTTGGAATAACTGCCCAAATCAACAATAAAGAAGCTAGCCTATTTAAACCCTTAACTTTACATACTTAGGCACGTTCACATTCAGAACTTTTCCTTCTGCAGTGATCAGTGTCTGAAGAGGCTTCTCTCTCTTCCTTGATTCCCTTAACAAAACAGAAATAAAAATGGTTTATGATTTCACATTCTAGTATTTTATTTTTATAGCAAAAAAGATGGCAAGAGGTAAGAATTATCTGGTATTTGATGTTAAGGCAACAACTTCTTACAGGAACAAAACATGCTATATCAAATTTCCACTCAGAGCCAATGCTCAGCTAGTTCCTGAGCCATGCTGCCTCCCAGGCAGCTCCACCAGCTATGTGCTGAGCATGACATCATATAGTATGCAATATCCCTTTGGCCAGTTGGGGTCAGCTGCCCCAGCTGTGTCCCTGCCATCTTCTTGGGCACCCCTCACCTTCTTGTTGGCAGTCCAGTATAAGAAACTGTGAAACACCTGACTGTTTGGCAACCACTAAAAATATTAGTGTGTTATCAACATCATTCTCATCCTAAATCCAAAACACAGCACTACACCAGCTGTTGGTAAGAAAATTTAACTCTATCCCAGCTGAAACTGGAACAAAAGCATAAAAAAAGATTTTGTCTATAAATACAATGGATTTGAAGAAGTAAAAGCATTCAGGTAGAGCTACTGGAATTACTAAATCAAATCTGTTTAAGAAAGTTTCCATGTGTTAAAAACAATACTATAAATTTGAGCTTTAATGTTGCGTTTGTGGGTGTCGTAGTTCTGCCCCAGCCAAGAGCCAAGCATCATGCAGCTGCTCTCTCTCTCTAAGAGGGTGTGTGTGGGGAATTGGACGGGAGGGGAGTGGGGAGGAAGGAAAAAGAACCTCAAAATAACCCCAAACCTCACAGGATGGGATAAGAACAGTTCACTGGGACAGCAGAGAAAAGGAGACATAACATTAACAGGACTTTATAGCAAAATATACAGAACTGGCGATACACAAATGCAGTTTCCCACTGACCCACACAACTCAGACTGTACAGCTCAGAGCCATCCCCAAACCGGCCCATCCCCAACAGCGCATGTTCTGTCGCCATGTGCTCCTCCCCTCACCGGCCCCCCTTTATGCTGAGCATGACATAATTGGCATGAAGTACCCTCTTTGGCCAGTTTGGGTCACCTGTCCTGGATGTGTACCCTCCCAGCTCCCTGGGTGCTCTTCCCCTTCTAGTTAACGGAGAAATGTAAAGAATTGAAAAGTCCTTGACTGCTTGGCAACAGCTAGAACATCAGGGTGTTACCAGCACTGCCCTCATCCTGACTCCCAAACATGGCATTGCACTGGCTGCTAGAAAGAGAATTAACTATCCTAGCTGAAACCAGGACAGTTGCCTATACCTGAACTGCCACTCTTGACACTTAAATGCAAAGTGAAGGAATCACCATTCTGTTCTAAAGACAGAGTTCTCAGAAATGCTTCGAGCAATTATATCCTTCCATGTCTTAGCGCTTAAAAATCTGTGTCTAGATTAAATCTGTCTGCTCATGTGAACCATTTAAAGGCAAATTCAGTCATGACATAATCATTAGAATTTGAGATAACTTGTTTAATGTGGTGCTGAGATGAGCTGGAAGGCCTAGTTCTGGCTACAGGCAGCTAAAGGAGATCCTGTGCACCTTTCAGCTGCAACTGATTTTACACTTGACTGAATTTTCTTTGAATGAAACTGCAAGTATTCACTCATTTGGCAATAGCCAAAGCTGCTCAGTTTATTATCAGCTGTCTCCAGCTGGCAAATTTAATGTGTGCTAACGTGTCACAGGTAGGTTCAAATTTAGCATTGGTCTGCTTCAGTTCATGTCAATTTTATACTAAAATAAGCATCCTTTTATACTGAGTAACTCATACTAGAGTTACATTTCCTCTTCTGATCACCAGCAAGGATGGTTTGAAGTTGTCACAGGCACTCTGTTCTCACCTTTCTCATGCTACCTAACAAAATTCTCAGCACTAAACCAAAATGAACTGTAATAGATTTTTAACTCCTTTAAATACCTTTGAAATTTAGAAAAATCTAGAAAGAAATTATTCTATCTTTATTGTAGGCTGCCCAGGGGGGTCGTGGAGTCTCCTTCTCTGGAGATATTCAAGACCCATCTGAACACCTAGTTGTGTGACCTGTTCTAGGGAACCTGCTCTGGCAGGGGGGTTGGACTTGATGATCTCCTGAGGTACCTTCCAATCCCTACAATTCTGTGAATCTTTGTGAATATTGCTAATTGAACTCACTTTGAGAATTTAGAGGGAAACTTTTAGGACACATTTGCTTTTGACTAAAGCAAGGCATCCCCAAACACAACCAAATTCTAACTAGCTAGAATCTGAATTCCACAGTGGTTCTTCTGTGAAAGTGCTAGAGTGTAAATTAATTACAGCACCATCTTATGCAGATTTCCAAATTTCTTGGAGAGTTCCCTATAAATGAACTTTTTCAATACTTGCACTTGATAACTCTTTTAAAAAGCATGTCTTTGAAAAGAACATCTAGAAAAATCTCTGACATAAATGCTGTTTTATAAGCAAAAGAGGAGATAAAAAAAGAAAAAAAAAAACCAAAACCATTGCTTACAATGTTTGTGGAACTGATAAGCCAGCAGCAATATGATTATTACTTTTTGCTAGCATCTGCACTAATTTTCCATGGTCAGCAAAACCAGTATTAACTTTAGAAAGCTTTAAAGGCTTTTCAGAGGCCAGACACCTCCAGATCCTCCAGGGAAAATAGAAAAGTTAACATGAAGAATATTAAAACTTGAACCACATGAAACATATTAGTTCACTCACAGAAAAGTGAAACTTATAAAGCCCATAAAAAGGAGTTGAAAGGAGAAATTATATTTAAAAGCTCTATTTGAGAAAAACAATATACAGGGCATCATAAATAGATTTTAAAAATGAAACAACAACAAAAAGAAAAATCTGAATACATAATTTTTATTTTATAAGTATATTTGCACAGGGATTTAAACTGTCAGTTCTCAGTAATATTTAATGTGAGGCAATTGTCTTACCTCTACTCTTTACCTTTGAAAATTTCCCCTTCCTCAACACACAGAATAAAATAAAACAAAGCCAGACCTTATATTGTCTTTGGCTCTCCGTTTTTCTTCAATATATCTGTGAGTTTCTAATCTAGACTCAGGAGTATATGGTGTAGGCTCCTCCCAAAATCTTCTGTCTTCTTCTTCATCTTCAGCTGGTTTCCACATTTCTTGTTCTCTGTCTTCTGCATGATGGTTCTCTTTGCTCTGTAGGGAGTCTGGGCTACATAGGATCACATGGAAAATTATCCCAGTGCAATGAAGGAAGAGTAACAGTACTTGCAAATGAATATTTCAAATATACTTTTTTTTTTTTTTTAAACTCAATCCTAATAGCTGTATAATTCCTACCAAGAACAGCATCTTATACTTTTAGGCAATATCCTCTTCTCTGCTTCTTTCATCCGTCAACAAAACCTATTCTGACATGCTGTTTTTCTTTGACTTAACTATGTGATATGCTGGTTATGCCTAACCCTCTGAAAACCTTGATAGATAGTACAATAGATATCATTTCAGGAGCAGAATTTTTAGACACCCTAACAATTTACTGGTGAAAGAAATCTTTCAGTCTGTGTGATTTTGAAGTATGTCAAATATCAGGCAGCAGCAGATTAGAAATTTATCGGGTAGCAACATTTTACTTTGGCATCTCCTCAGGTGCTGTCTTAGAACCTGAATGATTTTTCCCTCCAGCCCTAAGTCTCTGTAATCTTCAAAAAATTCTCTATCCATATATAGAGAAAACGGAATTTATGATACAGCTGTGATCTATGAGGACAAAGTTCCTTAGCCAGCTCAATTTCTATTAAATTAAAAAGAAGACAGGTGGCAACTGCAGTGGAAGATGACCCCAGACAAAAATCATTCTGCTGTCTAGGTAATCTCAGTGATATTTGGTACAAGAAGTATTGAAATCAACATTCCATAGCCTTTTCCATCTCAAAAGATCTACAATATTCTGTTTGAGTCTTCATATCTAATAACTCTAAAGCAAAAGAAATTACAAGTGAACAGCTGCTTTCTCTGCTTTACCTTGAATAACAATTTGCAACTGTTCTCCTGAAAGAAGCTATCAATTACACTCTTCTGGCACCCAGACAATTTAGCTTGGAGTTTTGGGACAAAAATTCTATTGCACTGTCTGTCTGTAGGTCAGTAATTAATTTTGTTTGTAATTGATTATATTTTTCATTAGGATGAACATGCATGAGGAAAAGTAATTCTGCTAGAATCAACAATAAAAAACAAACAAAAATAGTTAAGTGCAATTATATAAACTATTTAGTGAGGAACAACAAAATTCTTAATGAAGAATGAGAACTGTTTACTCAGAAACTGCTGTTGCTTACTGTTACCTGTCAAATCCAAGCTTAGATTCCATTTGGGTTTTTTTCTTGTCCTTTCTTTCTTGCATTCTTTTTTGAGCTTCTTCTTTTTCTCTGGCCCTTTTGAGAAGATAAGCTTGTTCCTGGTCTCTAATTTTCTGTTTCACTTCTGGATAGTTTTGAAGTGCCTGAATCCTCTCTGAACGTTCTATTTCTTTACTATCCAAACACTTCCCAAAGGGAAAAAATCAATAGAGATATGTGAGAAAATGTAAACATATTCAAATCAATAAATAAATACATTAAACTGCAGGTTAATTTTGATGGATTACTTTCTGTATAAAATTAAATATATGCCTCTTCAAACCACCATAGTACTGTGTAACTTATATTGTAATAAAAGAATTATCAGTAAGTTTTTATTGAGTTCTGAAAATTATTTTCCATGTCTGAGAGCTGCTTTTTTCATTTTCCTGGAATTTCAGTTGGTCTTCTCAAAATATGTAGTAGAGAGAGTCACTTCAACCATATCTGATATTTGTCTTGACCTTGATTTAGCTCATAAAAGTATTCTGAAATTATTTCTTTTGATGACTTATTTTATTTCCAACTAAGTGATTCAACTTCACTCTTAGTAAGTTAAATAAGCATCTGTGCTTCTCCAAGCGAAACTGTGGGAGCATATTTCAGGACTGGCACTGCCTGTTTCAATGGCAGGAAATCATTACATCAGTATATCATCGCACAAAACGTGATCTCTGTTTCAAGTCAGTGCACTATAGCCCATTTCCACATCATTTTCTGTCATTCTACTGCCTTACACTGTTGGTTTGGTGCATATTGTTGGTGTGATACCAAAAAACCTTGTAACTTTTTGCAGCCATGAAAATTATTCAAAAATACATTGTGTATATAAAAAACAAGTGAGAAAAAAAGTCAGAACTGTACAGTGTATTTATTTTTTTAGAATTTTGATTAAGGATGTCCAATGGCAATGACAGAAAAGTTAAGGGATGCATGAGCTTTAGTTAAAACAGAAGTAATTTATTATGTCATTGTTTATTGTAGTCACTAATTCTCGAGAATATAGTTTAATTTCCTGTAGACAGTAAGAAAAATGTTCTGAGTTTTCCCACCAGAGGCATTTATTTTTTTTGGGATTAGTATGTTCAGTCAACAGTGCTGGCTATTGATTTGGATATTGATTTCATTTTTAAGACCTTACTTTTAATTGATGAAGAGTAGCCACCACAAATTGCCTATAACCTTCAAATTCAGTACATGGGTTACCCACTAGAAAGAGTTCCTTCAGATGTATATTATATTTTAGGGCTTCAATACTGGAGAGTTCACCAATGAAATTTGCTGTGAGGTCAAGTTTCTTTAGTTCTTCACAGCCTGCTTGAAAAAAATATAATGCAATGTGTCCAATACATAAATGTCCACATAACTTATGCACACACATAAACACACACAGAAACACTTGGACATAAAACTGTCTCCATATATTGTTTGTCAAATAATTTCATCCTATCAGAATACATCTTTTCCCAGTCACAAGTGACTCACAGATTAATATAAAAATATTTACAGTGAGAAAAAAAACCCAGTAAAAAATAAAATATCAAAACATTATTGGTTTTATCACTATCAAAACCTTGTCGTCAGCGCTGGTATACTAGATGAGCTATTCAGTGATTCATTTCTGGATAAGCTGGACTTCAGTTTTAACAGTCTGACTGCCTTGTTACCTCTCCTCAACTGACTCTTCAAGGTATGGCTAAAACTGGCAAAAAACCAAATTAAAACACATTTAATGAAGTTCAGTGATAACACTGCTGCAGAAGGAAACATTTCCTAAAAACAATACTTGTTGAAACACAAAAATGCTCTGAGTATCCATGAAGTACCTTTACGGATGGACATACTATACGGCTTCCACCCTCTTTTACACTATGTCACAACTTAAGTGTTTCAATAGGAAAAGGCAAAATGGTTTGTTTAAAATCTGACCTTCCAGATTTTCAATGCGTTCGATGTTGTTCAAAGCTACATTTAAATATTCCAGCTTCTTTAGTTTGCCCACATTTTCTGCAACAAAAGAGAGATCTGTTATTTCACTTTTCTTCATTGGAAATGGCATTATCATTTCACTTGCTTACTTTCCTTCAAGGAAATAATAAAGCAGAAATATAGGAAGGACAAGTCAGGATATGCATCAGATTACTGGACATTAATATTTTATAGTGCTAATAAGATAAATCCAAAATTTATCTGAAAACAAGTTAAAAAAAAAAAAAAGGAAGTTCATAAATGTATTTTTTACCACAAATATATAAAATATGTATCTAATGTAAAAGGACTGGCCAAAAGGCATGGCAAAACATTTAATTTGTCATGAAACTCAAAAAGGTTCAGGCCATACTTAGTCAAGCTTTATCAAATTAGAGTTTTACACTCTAATAGAGAATAATAGAGTTACACTCACTAATAGAGAAAATACTGGCTTCATTATATATATTTAATTCTTGAAGATCTTTTATCTACAGGGTTAATACAAAAACTTCCCTCTCCTCCCTTACAAAAAAAATTACAAATAAGTATGTCTATGGCTTCAGTTTGAACAAAACAAAGCCACACAGAGGCACAAACACACAGCCTCCGAGGCCGGACTCTAACCTGTATTGTTTTCACCATGAACTACTGAAACGAGCAGGTTCACACTGGGCAGAGTTGGGTCAGAATGGCAAATCTTGCCTCTTTTGAATACACAAAGGGGGTAAAGAGGAAATAGGGGTGCAACCATCTTCATCAGTCCCCTAAATGTCTGAAAAAATGCAAATACCACTTGGTATACATGACAAACGGGCCAGAGACATAAATCTGAGATGAGATACACGGTATAACCTGTTGGCCAATTTCTCCCTGAATAGCGGATGTTTGGGAGATCTGACTGGAAAACCTATCCAATGAAGTCACAAAGTTTCTCTTGTGGGGGTCTTCTGTAAAAGGAAAAAAAAGGAAAAGGGAAAGGAAAAGGAAAAAGAAAAAAGGAGGGGAAGAGAGGCAAGGGAGGTGGGGAGAAGTAGAGGGGAAAAGAGGAAAAGGGAATGGGGACAAGGGGAAAAGAACCAGGACTCATCCTGACAGAGGATGCCACACAACTTGCTGTCTGATTAGTAGGCAAGTCTGATCTTGAGTTTTCCTCAAGAGAAGAAAAGACACAGCCCAATAGAGTCAATATAAATCATTCAGTTACAATATTCTGAAGTGTTTGGTAATGCTGTGTGCTCTGCATGGACATGTTGGCATCCACTGGGAAGAATTTCTTCTTAAATTCAGAACTTTGTAATACAACCCATATTGACAACCCTTTGGGGCACTACTTCTATCTTGGTTTTTTGTTTGTTTTGGTGTTTGGTTTTGGTTTTGTTTTTTTCATTTGTTACTAAGCACTATCTTGGAAAGTTGTCACATTATAGAAGAATATGTGAAGTAGGAAGTTGCATACTTTTCCAACTCCTACAGTTAGATTAAGATACAAATTGAATATCTGAAAACTGAGATTACAGGAAAAAAATACATGTGCAAATAACAATAATCTGAACAGTAATATGCCATAATATGTCCTACCCTAAACGAGGTATGAGTGTTAACAAAGGAATGAGACAAAGTCTTGTGCCTTATTAAGGATACAGTAACAGGGAGAAAGCAAATTTATTTTAGTCCCATTTTTGAGGGGGCAGAGCAGCATAAAGCAGTTTTAAAAACCTTACTCTCTCTGGGAGAAGATTCCCCTGCTCAAAGAAATGCAGATGTCATCAGTACAGATACTCCCCCGAGTATCCTGATGAGCCACTCCAGAAGATTTAGCACCTTTGCCTACAAGCCCTGAACACAGAATTTCACCCTAAAAATCAGATTATTATTTTTTTCTTCCTCTTAAGGAACTTCAAACAAATATAATAAAATTCCTGAGCTCTTTGGACTTTCTGTTCTTCATCCACACACTAATTATAGAGTCTAAGCTTTTCCAGCCCCATGCCTGATGCTGTATCTTTCTGTAGAGAGCCTAGCAAACGTGAGCCTATACCATAAACCACAGACTGTACAAAATTATAACTACTGTGGTACAGGAAAAACATTGAGACTTCAATGTAAATAGCTTATGCACAAAAGCAAGTAATTTATCTGAATGAAAATTATTAAATGTTAACAAAAAATACAATTTAGATACAAACGGAATATAAAAATGAGCTTAAAGAGGGCTAGTCCTATGATATCACAGCACATAGCTAAACTGCTTGGCAGTGTTTACCACAAAGACAGGATATTTAAGTTACATCTTTTTTTATGAGATTTTAATCAATAAAGGGTCTTCCACACTCATATTCTTGTGTCTTGTATCTCAGTCCTATCTTTTTCGTTTCAAATTTCCCTTGCAAATTTCTGAGCTTCTTAGAAATTTACTAAAGAGACATGGAAAAGAAACCTTGCAAGAGCAGATTCACAGAGAGCCTTTCTGTAGTTACTCACTTCACATTCCCTTAAAAGTGTAGCACAACAGTTTTTCCCGATTTCAAAATTGTCCATAGAATTCCATTTAAAAAGAAAAATATCCTGAAAGCACTTACCAATTTTTGGAATTAGATTATTCTGAAGATAGAGAATTTTTAAATCTCGACACCATTTGTCAAGATACTCTAGTTTTTCTATTTCCTGCTGATGTAAAGAGATTTCTTCCAGGGAAAAAATTTCACAGTTGTTGTGCTCTGCCCGTCTTCTAACAAGATCTTCAGTGACTGAAAGAAACATTAGATGTGATACCTCCCTTTAATAATTTTCTGCCATCTGACTTAGGAACAGCTTCTAAAATCAGTAAATTCTTTTGTTCCACTCTACCAAATAGATATCCAGTAGGAACATGAAAATAAAATCTACTAGAAAAGACACCAAGTGACAAACTAAGTTCAGCCCACTCTGGCCCAGTAAACATCATTTGTGAAACTCACTCCTCTCACCTGTAATATTTCAAAAACCCACCCAAAAACTGCTGAGTCTTCCATAAACCTTGCAGAAATTAATCCAGCATCCATTATTTTCAGCATAACTCAGTTGCAGACTGTTTCATGTAGACAAGCAGTGGAGTGCTTTATGTTCTTTTATGTCTTGATGCCAGATGTTCACATCCCAAAGGGGTGTGTGTGTGTGTGTGTGTGTGTGTGTGGTGTAAACTAGCTACAGTGTGTCACCTTATTCTTCCACCAGCACAGTGTGCACAGGATAAACAAGCAGGATAAATGTTGAAAGTTGATATTTTTTACTTTTTTTCATGTTTGAGGCAAAGCCATAACTAATTCATGCTTATAAATGTCTATATGAAAATTAAATTTAATCCTGGGTATTTTTTAGGCACTACCAGCTCATTAGCAGTCAGTTAATTTCAGTGGCTGAAAAAAAAAGCAATCTGGGTTCAGAGTTTTAATGTAGTAATATTTAATACCTGGCAATCTTGCAAACAGTGAAAAGGCTCTGTGTAACAAAGAAATTCTATGAGAACTGGTACTTTCTCTTGAGCTGGATGTTATTACTTTGTTTCCAGCCCACTGCACCAAAAAGTAATAGCATCCTCCTCTCCTTGACAAGCAGTGAACTACAGTGAAGTACTGATTGAAAAACTAGGGGTTTGTCAAAACAGCATAGGTGTTTTCATGATTGCTAATGCAAAAAAGAAAACAAAAAACCAACCCAAAACCACCAAAAAACTAAAAGACTAGCAAGCCTTTCAAAAATACTGAGGAAAAATAAGTAAAAAGAGAAAAAATGCAAATACAGAGACCCGTGAAAACAAATTATCCCTACCATGTATTAATTAGAAGTATTCTTTCATCGCTCCTTTGTCTGACAGAGGTTTTGTGAAATCATCTGGTTTTATTAGTGTTGTTGGAATGCCTGCACGCATCCACACAGACTGGGCTGCTACAAGCTGGCTAAACAACACACCAATACAACCCAAACTTGTACATGTCAGTGCAGCTCCTCTAGCTACAGCCTCTGGGCATGAGGTGAAACTGGTTTTTAGTATATTATATTCTTTACAGGTGACCAGAGTTAAATGTCCTTTCATTCAACAGTTTCATCTGGCATATGATTTACAGAATTATGTAAAGGTGGTACTGATATTGATGTAAGAAAGGATCTTGTCTGTACATAAACCATATTGGGAAAGGTGTCTTTTTCCTTTTTAATCATGTTGGACAGGTTTGCTGCATCTGAACCACTATCTCACTTCAACAGCCCATTGATTAAATCTGATTAAATTAATGGAGAAAACAGAAAAAAGAAATGGCAATAATCATGGCTAAATATTTTAATCTTCGCAGAAAATATGAAAAACATTGGCATTTCTAGTAAGTAACTTGGCAAATCTGCTGGGAATTTAAAAAAAAAAAAAAGTCCTGCTTATTAATCTGTTTGATGGCAGATCTTTCAGTGCTGGCATTTCTAGTGTAAACAGGTATTTCTGAGCAAGAAAATAATATTCCACAATCTGTATACTTACACGTTGGAGACAACATTATGCTCTATACCCTTTACATAAAAACAAGTCATGTAAACTATTCCAGACAGGGTTTTATTACAGTCACATTTCCCTTTGCTGATGAAAAGAAAATTGACGTGATTGTTGCACTGATTATGCAAAAACATCCTCTTCAACTACCAGATGGTTTTACAAACCAGAGCCAATCATTCCAGACAGAAGCTACAGTGGACCTTTAGGGACCTGTTTTGGGGACCTGCTACAGGAAACTGAGTGAATATTTGGCATTTTGTATCACAGAATCACTAGGTTGGAAAAGACATTTAAGATCATTGAGTCCAATTGTTCCTGTCCTATGCAAACCATATCCCTAAGTACCACATCTACCCATCTTTTAAATACATCCAGGGATGGTGACTCAAACCCCTCCCTGGGCAGCCTGTTCCACATCCCAACAATTCTTTCAGTGAAGATTTTTTTCCTAACATCTAATCTGAATCTGCCCTAGCACAGCTTAGTGCCATTTCCCTTTGTCCTATCATCTGTAACGTGGCTGAAGAGACAATCACCCACCTTTCTACAAACTCTTTTCTGGTAATTGTAGGTGGTGATAAGGTCTCCCCTCAGCCTCTTCTTCTCAAGACTACACAACCCCAGCTCCCTCAGCCACTCCTCATATGATTTTCCCAATATATAACATATATAGATAGCATATATATGACATATAGAACATATATGACATATACTATATGTGTGACATATATAACATCTATATGACACATATATATATTATATATGCTTTATATGTCATATAGATGTTATATATCAGGCAAATCATATATATATATATAGAGAGAGAGAGAGAGAGATGTTAGTTAGTTCATTTAAGAGGAAACAAATTTGCAATAAAAACCAACACATTGTAAATACAAGATTTCCCATTGCCAAAATACATTGTAAGGTTACTTCTCATTGAGAAACTTCTGATCATCTGATGCCATAAAGGAGAAAGGACCAGTGACTTGAGAGATCTCAGCTATTCCCAGTTTCCCATGAACACAGGAGAAAGTAAGGACAACAGTCAACTGGAGTTAACAGTGGATCTTGAAGATCTTACAGTTGGTTTTCCACAGCTTACATGTTTTACTCGAACAGGAGCAGATAACAAAGCATTGAAGAAATGGAAAGAATGAGGAGGTGGACAGCTGCAGCTACATCAAGAAACAGCAGGGGAGCCTGCATTCAGAAAAGTGAAGTGCTCGACCATTATTTTAAGACTGAAATTCACGCCACACCGTTCAGGAGATGAAGCCATTCTTCTTCAGGCAGTGCCGGCTCAATGCAGGCATCTGCCAGTTGCATGCAGAGAGGAGGAGTTCTTTTCCAAAGCAGTGTTAGCCCAGCAAGAGACTGGCTGTCCAGTGACTGTATACAAGCAAAACAGATCACAGGGACAGTCACAGATGAAGGGAATTCCTCGGTATCTTTTTTCCTTGAGTGATATAAGCACTCAGTCTTTTAAGTCATGCTGCTTTACCTCTAAAAGAATATGAATATATTCTATTATATATTCATAATAGAATAGTGCGTTTTAGTCTCATTTGGGTTTTTTTGTGTCTGAAAAAGCATCTGCATTGGCTGCTTGCTCTTAAAACCAGTAAATTCTCATGTGGCATTGAAAGTGCGTAACTGCAGGGAGAGGGCAGCGCTGCCACCTCCAGGCCCAGACACAAGCCGTCCGGGCGAGCATCATCCCTGGGCCACTCGCTGCTGGGCCTTTCAGGGGCTGTTTCGGGGGGAGGCATACCCTGTGCTGTGCTCGGTGAAATAAAATGGGTCGTTAGTATCAGGGAGGAGGGAAACCAGAGAAGAGCAAGGGAAGCATGAGGGGAGAGGGGCTACTGGGGTGGGGGGTGGGTGCGAGGGTCTGGGTAGGACTGGGACGGGGATGACGACACGACACGGTGGGGAAGGGTGCAGGTGTGGGGAGAGTGAACCTGGAGTGGAACACGTCCTGGGAAAGAGGGAAGAGGAGGCGGGGAAGGGGAGGGAAGCGGTTCTCGGTGACACTCACTCCGCACCATGGCCGCCCTCAGCTGCCCGCCGCCGCTGCCGTTGCAGGACGCCGCCGTGCAGCCACGGCAACGGGGCAGGGAGGGAGGCCGCGGGCGGGGCGGCGGCGACGGCGGCTCTGGGCGCTGCCGTGAGCCGTGCCCTGCTGTCCGGGGCCTTCGCCTCCAGGCCTTCAGTCAGGCTTTGTGCTTTTGGAGGCGTTCAGCTTTGTGCTTTCCCTGTACCCGCTTCGAGGGCTGTGTCCTTGGCCCAGACCAGCCAGAGGAGCCTAAGTAGCAAGATGGCTTTTGTATAATCCGGGAGCTTTCTTCTCCTCTGGATGCTCCTGGCACCTGGGCAAACATATATGAAATGACTCTTCCTCAGGTGGATGTCTCAACCTCTCCCTTGTGTATTTTAGTTCTCCTGATTATTCATCAACTAGCTTGCCTGGCACATTTTGAGCTGAAAGCGTGTTTCCATGGCACAGCAGTGCCACCTGGAAGCGGGACGTTCCCCCTCAGGGAACGCTCCTCCTCCACCCTTTACCTGGGACATTCTCCCAGCAAGTTGCGGCCTCAAAATATCTCTTGCCACTCACTGTATTTAACTCATGGATCCATTCCAACAGCAGCCTGAAATTTGCAATGCTGTGGACATGGGTATTAGGCACTCCTGCATCCTGTTTCTGTGGACTCTCTTCTGCCATTACTGTACTATAACTTAACCTGTGGTGAAGTCACCTTCCAGCATGAGTAAGAGCTATGGCTGGAGGCCTCAGGCAGCTGCTCAGATGGGTCCAGAAATTCTAATGTCTGACATCTTCTCTTTTGCAGTTGATATAATGATGCAGCATTGCTTCACATATTTGATTAAACTGGTTCCAAATCAGCAAAGTTATGGCATACTAAACCTTAAAGAACCTGGATGGCACCGCATGTTTCAAGACATCACTGATGAACTTTATGGAGTCATTCATCTAATCCTGACCTGCTGACCAGCAGTTGTAATTCAGTCAAATTCAGCAATGGATAAATAGTCCAACATTTGACAGTGGAACAGGCTGCCTAGGGAGGTGGTTGAGTCACCATCCCTGGGTATATTTAAAAGACAGACAGACAAGGTGCTTGGAGTTATGGTGTATTAGAGAACAGGTATGGTTGGACTCGATGATCTCAAAGGTCTTTTCCCACCTAGTGGTTCTGTGATTCTGTGGTAGTGTATGTTTGTTGTAAGATAATATAGTGGGTTTTTTTTTATTCTTAGATTTTAACTTTTATTTCCTTCTGTGTACCACGTAGCCTGTTTATTGCCATATTGTGCCTTGATCACAACCTTGTAACAGCCCTTGCCAATGACCCCAAAATTCAGTTACAAAACACAAACAGGCACAATTGTCACCAGATCAAAGTGGGAATGTCAGGAAACTCAGTCTGTATTTTATACATCTTTGCTAACACAGCTCTTCATTGACCTAAAGGTCTAATAAAATCTAGAGGTCATAATCTACAAACAGGAAATTTGAATATAAGTTTTTAAAAGGCAGTAGGATTTTTTAGTTATCAACTTAATTTATTAAGTCATTTACCTCTGATGTAATACATAGAACACCTCACAGCCACTCTGCAAATTTCTAATTGTGTTGCTATTTAAAGGATAGGAGAAGGGAGGGGTCACTGAGTTAAAGTTACCAAGTGTTGTGAAGATAATGATGCATAAAGGAGCAGTAGCAGTTAATTAACTCCCTAGTAATTGTCTTGCTCTTTTTGATGGGATAAGTAACAAATCCACGCTGAAGACAGGGATAGGGATATTTCCTAGGACTATTAATTATTTTTTTTAATTTATTTTAGAGCATAGCCCAATCAAAGCAATCAATTTCAAGAAGAAAATCTTGTTCTTGCTGTGTCAGGTATTTTAAATGCTGTGTCTGCATTGTATTGCACAGAAATACCTATGTTATTTCATCATGACATTATTGTGTTTATGCCATGTGTATTTGTTTTCCTCTTGTGAAGAACAGCTTGGTTTAGAAGTCAGGGCTAAACTATTCAGGAAGTCAGAAAGCCGTACTTTGGAGCATGTGTTTGCAACACACTACTCCTAACCTGATGGCCTAGCACCCATGGGGCAAAGTGAGATGCTGAAGTAGGGTAATCACACTGGTTTCATCCTCTTAAAATGTGAGGCTCTTCAGAATGAGGCTTACTGTGATTAAGAGATGGGACACAGCTTGATGCAAGCTAATTGTTGTTTTATTGTGGCAAATCACAAGTTTATATACTTGTGGGCAAAAGCCCACATGTGCCTTAGTTTCATTGGAGTGCAGAAGCCATTCTTACATTTACTATTTGCTGATTGGTTTAAAAACACTTACGAACATTATTAGAAAAAGCAGCTTAGGCCTAATCACACAACCTTTACACATATGCTGGTTTTGTTCCTTAAAGCATGTTTCGTTCTCCCTTTCAAGGCTGACCAGGTCCTGTTATGCACTTCTGGTGTCAAGATGTCTCATCACCCAACATTCTTTCATTCCTTATCAACCAGCTCTCTTTGTTATTTTGACTCTCCCAGGGTTTGTGTCCAACAAACCAGCACGTCTGTGTCCAATAGCTGCAAAGTGCTGGAACTTCTACCCGATTCTTTCAGGCCTTGTGCTACAGAGGCTTATAATGCATGACATTGATTTTATTTGTAATAAAGACATAGCAACGAAGTGTAACATACTATCCTTGAGTATCCAAGGTGTTGTGCTAAGACCCTTGGATGCTCAAAATGTGAGATTATTATTGCAATATCGGCCTCCAAGTTGTGCCTTCTTGTTTGTAACTTTGAGCACACACAAGTCACGGCTAAGAGGTCTGCCAGATTGTCTTCTTGCCTTTGGGATACATTGAACTTCTGAACCATGACACAGGAGTGTCTCCACTGGAGTACTGCGTTCAGTCAGCTCTGGGGTCTCAGGTACAAGAAAAATATGAGGCTATTGGAGTGAGTCCAGGGGAGCCACAAAGATGGTCAGAAGGCTGGAGCACGTCTCCTGTGAAGACAGGCTGGGACATTTGGGTTTGTCCAGCCTGGAGAAGGCTCCATGGAGACCTTATAGTGGCCCTCCAGTACCTGAAGGGGCCTACTGAAAAGATGGAGATGGGCTGTTTGTAAAGGAGTGTAGTGACAGGACAAGGTATAATGTGTTTAAACTGGGAGAAGGTACCTTTAGATTGCACATAAGGAAGAAATTATTTACTGTGAGGGTGATAAGGCCCTGGAACAGGTTGCCCAAAGGAACTGTGGCTGCCTCCTCCCTGGCAGTGTTTAAGACCAGATTGGATGGGGCTTTGGTCAACCTGGTCTAGTGGAGGGTGTCCCTGCCCATGGCAGGGGGTTGGAATTAGACCATCTTTGAGATGTCTTCCACCCAAATCATTCTGTCATTCTATGAAACAATAACCTTGTTGAGCTTCACTTTCATCACATAAAAATTCATATAAGCACAAATTGTTTTACTTAGCAGCATTTTAGATTTTATGCACTGAGAAGGATTTTCTGATGCATAGAAAGTGCAAGAATGATAATTCATAAACCCAGGACATACAAACATGCTTATAGCATGGAGGCCTACGTATGAACTGCTCTTACAATATACTTCGTGCAACAAAATGTTTGCAGCCTGTACATTAACTCCATATGCACACACAAAAATGAATCTAACAGGCAGGCGTGCTGTTGTGCAGCTTCTCAAGAGACATTTGCATCCATTTATTTTCAAATGAAATACAAATTTTAAATTTATATGCATTGACCTTTTTTGTCTTCATTATTTTCATGTAGCTGTTTTTCACTCAATTTATGTACGAAGAGCTTTAAGTAGCACATGCACACGTTCTGAGCTTGAAGGTATGTACATGACAGAGATAAAGTAGTGAGCAGCATTATGAACTGGACAGTGTAGTTAAGAAGAGGGGTACCGTCTGGCATGCCTTCCCTGAAGAATTCACTTTACTGCTTTAATACATTACATGTTTATTTGTTAAATGCATAAAACAATGCAATATAAAATACCTTTATATGTCATGAAAAACTTTATAACATTATTATTATAGTGCATCAGAAATATTTTGAATATTTGTTCACTCCATTGGCATATACTGACGTAAGATTCTAGAGCCCTAGCTTGAATCTTTGGCTGTTAAAATACTCAAAGCCTTAGCTGATGTAAATCAGCTGATGGATACCCACTCAGAACCTGAACCTATGTCTTTCTATTTATTTCCTAATAGATTATTGTTACTTGTTTTGGGATGGTTGTGGTTGATATTATTATAGTCACTATTAGTATTACTATTATTATTATTATTATCATATGATTATTTTCTATGGTGGTAACAGTCACTTAGTAACTGTAACAAAATGAGGCTTTCATGTTCACACCAAAGTAACAATAAATCCTCTCCCAGAGATCACACAGTCTAAAGGGCAGGGCATGAGCTCATGGATAATAAATTCATTGAAATATATTCAATTCCTAATAAAAATCTTCATTATTAAGAAGACACTCAAATAAAGAAAGAAATGTGAACAGAAAAGACTTTACTGATATCTAAAAGCCAGAGAAAAGGAAAAAAAAACCAGCACGAGAAACTGTAAAGAAGAAATAATATAAAATTAAGTAACAGTTTTGCTCAGTGTTTATTAAAATGCACAAAGAGATTTACAAACCAAATAATTCACCAAAAAAAGCTCCCCATAAATATATCAAAGAACACATTCAGCAGAACAGGACTAAATGGCCATACCTATATTTTGGACCACTGTGGTTAATTCCATATCATTTATATAAAAAAACGTTAGACTTTCTGTGGTTTGGCTTCTATGGGTAATGCTCTTAGGATAAATACAAAGCAAACTTGCTCACAGACAAGGAACATTATAAGATGAGGTATGCCATAAATATTATCATTGTGCTTGCTGCAGTTCCTTTCAACACGAACAGTCACTATTACGCACTACATGATGCATCCTCAAGAATGGCCCTGAAATTGAGCTGAGCACAGCAAGAAATGGGAGAGTATAAGACAAAGTGCAATGATTAAAAACAAATAGAAACAACCAACCGAACAAAAGATAGAGTATTGAAAAGTATGAGATAATATACAAGGGGTTGTAAATCTGTGCCTTGAAATGCTTCTTTGATTCTCTTTTTCTAAATAAGGTGCTAAAGTGGAGTACAAGTTTAATCACTGTGGACAGAAACATAAAATTCTAGCAGTCCTCTTGTAGATGTGTCAGCTAATCATTAATCAACAAGTGGTTTTACATTGCTAGAACTAAGTTCACAATTATCTTAGTCTTGATACTCTAGTTAACAGAAGCTGCGAGTACTAATTACTGCTGATGCTAATTACTTCTGAAAGTTTGGATTTAAACATTTAGGTTAGGAAATACTGTATTCAGTTTTTCATCAGACAGATTGCAGCTTCAATTTTCATTTAACAGGACTGAACATAACATCTCATTGTGCCTCTTTTCAGAGAAACAATACAAGGCTTGCTTTTACATCCTTCGAAAGATACAGAAGGGAACTGCCACAGCCAACCAGTCTGGTAACTGAATAGAACTTTGTTAATTCAACATTAATGAATATCATGGAGGGCAGCTCTTAACAGATCCCCAGCATCTTATTTATAGCCCTTGAACTCCAGTTGCCAAATTGTCCTAGAACTTCCCTCCCTCCAGATCAGAACAATTCTAATTTACATTTTATATGTATTCATACTTTATAGCAATTCATTTTAGACCAGACTTTTGGCATGCTCAGTCAGCTTTTTCTTCACTAGTTGTTGTACCTGCACTACCTACTGCTCAGTGAACTCAGGTTTTTCTAGTTTTCAGCATAATCGCTTTGATGACTGCAGGGTAATTGCATTCTTAGACTCTTCTCTCAGTGTTGGATTTTCCAGATTCTTCTTCTAGGAGATTATTTAAACACTAAAGATACTAATCCTTTACTTATAAAAGTGCATTTAGTAAAGGACTTGCTATAAGTTGCAAAAAAATAGCTAATAAGATATGTATACATATTACACAATGATATTTACTCTCAGTTGTCTCCTCAGTTAAAGTAAATAAAGAAGCAGAATTAGTTACTACTGACAAATTATTCAAGCATATTAACTGCAAGCAAATATGACAATGAGGACTATAAGTAACATTGTAGATACATAATATATCTGTTTTTATGATGAAGAACATTCTATTTTTGCCATTTATTGAAATTATAGAATCTGGTCTTGTAACATCAGATGGTCTGTCTGCATATAAAGTCCATTTAATGCAAAAGTAATTTACTATGAAAAATTGGTAATATGGGTGAAATTTTGCTCTTTGTACTCCTAATGTTATTGATGCTCATCTTCAAAGTGCAACCAGCATGTATTTACACTTTGAACAAGAAATATACATCTTAACTTAATTTCAAGTACCCTTTTCCGCACTGCACCATTTGTTGGGATTTTTGATGCCAGCAATACAGCTCTATCCTGCTTGAACTTGGCTTAGACACAGAAATAGACAGGCAGTGGTGTTCCAGTTGTGTCAATTCTTCCTTCCTCCAGAACCTTTCATTTGCATGCTGTAGCTGAGGAGTTTTCAAACCCCCGTCATTATGCCTGCCAGCCTGATTGTACCCCCATGGGCAGACCAAGCCCTTCTGCCGGCAGCATTTCATGTCCAATTCACCAGCTGGGGCTGTACTAGCACTGCTCTTAGCACAACAGGAGACACATAGTCTAGAAGCAGCCCTAGTTATACAATGATTTGGTGGGCAATAGCATCCTCACTCATTATCATCATTTTGTTGCATGGGAAGATGAAATCCATGGTGTCCTAGCTAAACTGGGGTACAGGGAGGTATTTTAAGAGGCAGATTATTAGAAGCTTGGTGTCTCAAGATAACAGTTTTTGGTTCCCCACAGGTTCTATGTGTCATTTAGTCTCTGCTGTAACAAAGATCCAAGTTTAAAAATAGGGCTCAGTGTTTCCACAGTAAATACTTGCAGGTCTCGTATTGCGGTACCTGATTCTTGGTTTTCTGAAGAGTGCTTTCCTTCCAATAATATTTCTTTCTTCCCTTTTTTTTTTTTTTTTCCTCTTAATGCAAAGCATAAAGGCCAAAAGACAGGATCTACAATACAATAAAGCTTCTGAAATATGTAACTGCATGTACTCAGCCACTATCCATTATCTAGTGCATAAAATATTGTGAGATATCAGCTGTTTACCCAGAAACTGAATGGAAATTACAGAACACTTTTTACAACCAGTTTATTATCAAAATGCTTGTAGGACCCCATGCCTACATTGGACTTAGCTGACATAAAAGGCTAGAGGTACGGCAAACATTTTGCACGACTGCTTTCAGGTAGTCTCCAAGAAGTGTTACCTCACTCACAGTTTAACCAGAGTGAAAATAAAGCTAAAATTAACTGTATTTTGAAGGAAGAATCCTAAAAAAATCTATAATTTCTTCTCACAGGAACATGTTTAATGATGGCCACAAGGAGGTATCTGGTAGTTTGATGCTGAAGACCTGAGAAAAAAAAATTGAGAAGGAGGGAAGATGAAAAGTGTTAGTGAACTGATTTTGACATATACAGAGGTAAAACTTCTGCTTTTAATTTTCTACGAAGGCAAGAGACAAATTTGCTTTGAAATGCTGGCGTCCTCCCGTGCAGTATCCTGTGCTAGTTTGTATTTACTTTACTCCTGCTAGTCCATGAGTCCCAAGTTCTCCACTCCATCCTGTAGTACCTGTTTTGGTTAATTTTGATGGTGGCTTTCAAAATCAGCATGAGCTTTAAAGCTGCTGCAGCCATTACAGGAGCAGTCCTATTGGCTTTAAGAAGTGCTGTGGTTAGTTTCCACTGCTTGGCACACTGGATCAGGATGAATTTTTTGATCTTAGGCTTTAGTAAGTCTGCAGAGTGATCAAATGCCTGCGTGCCGTTTTAAAATGCTCAGAGTGAAGATCCCCTTTCCGAGGACTGACTGAAAGGTTTTCTAGGATGAGTCTGCAGCTGTGCAGCTGCTTTTAGATCTCTGAGGCTGAACTGCACTCAACCAGAAAACTGATGAACAAGACTGTTTTATCCACACTGTAAGGAACACAAGCCCCGACATAGCTCCATTTAGTTCCTTCTGTTCATTTTTATCTTTTCAAAGCAAAGAGATAAAGGAAGTAATGGAGCCAGGACTGGGGTGGCCAGCTCTAAGTACAAATAAACCAGTGCTCTTGTTTTAAGGATCCTGAACTGCACCAAGATTAATCAAATCTATTTGATATTTAATTTTAAATTTTCATTTAATCAAATTTATCAAATTGCTTGAAAGACAAAAACTGGAGACTGAGGATGAGACTTGTCTGGAAAAGAATAGGGAAGAGACGAGAAGAATCTGTAAGTCTTTTCCAGATATTCTGGGCTGATATATGTTGATGCAGCTTCACTCTTTCTGTGGAGTGGTACCAAGTTGGGGTAGCACAGCCCCTGGTCCTACCTTCAGCTGGCACTTGGAAAAAGAAGGACTTGTTTTGCCCATTACCAAAAAATGTTATCTCTGTGCTGAAGCTCAAGCAGATGTTTAATAGCAACAACGCACTTTAGCAACTGTTGTCAAACAATAAAAAAATATTTCATCCAAATAAAAAAGGAGTTTTAAACAGGAGAGTGGAGTAATCTGCAGTAGAAACTAGAAAGGATCCTGAAGCCAAACCTTCTTTTAATGAAAAGGGCAGGAATCCTCTCCAGCATGCTTGAACCCTATTTTCTAACAGAACAAAATGTAAGGAATTCTTTCTAAACTTATAAACGTCAAACATATACTCACCAATTATTGTTTCCAATCATTTCCTGGAGGAAAAACAAACAAACAAATAAACAAACATTTTTGTATATCCTGATTCAAACCAGTTTGTTTAAGGAGGATATATGTAGGTCCTGGTTGGCCACATTCAGTTAAGCTTTAGGACTACTTGTTTGAGCAGGTAACCTCTCCTTTGTGATGAGCATAAAGAGGCATTCTCCTTATACCAGTGACTGAAAAACTCTCTGAGTGTATTTGTTTTCCTCTTGTGAAGAACAGCTTGGTTTAGAAGTCAGGGCTAAACTATTCAGGAAGTCAGAAAGCCGTACTTTGGAGCATGTGTTTGCAACACACTACTCCTAACCTGGTGCCTTGATTTTTTTTGTAATAAAGACATAGTAACAAAGTGTAACATACTATCCTTGAGTATCCAAGGTGTTGTGCTAAGACCCTTGGATGCTCAAAATGTGAGATTATTATTGCAATATCGGCCTCCGAGTTGTTCCTTGTTTGTAACTTTGAGTATACACAAGTCAAAGGCTAAGAGGTCTGCCAGATTGTCTTCTTGCCTTTGGGATACATTGAACTTCTGAACCCTGACAGGGTTTCAGAAACAAACAATGTCCTTGTTGAGCTTCACTTTTACCACATAAGAAGTCATGTAAGCCCAAATTGCTTTACTTAGTAGCATTTTACATTTTACACACTCAGAATTTTGTGACGCATAAAAAATGCAAGAATGATAATTAATAAATCCAGCACATACAGATATGCTTGCAGCATTGAGGCCTATGTCTGAGCTTGCTCTAAAGGTACAATTCAGACCTCGTCAGCATATAAGTCTTTCTATCATTGGAAGTGTTTAAGTACAGGTTGGATGAGGCTTTGGGCAACCTATTCTAGTGATGGTGTCCCTGCCCATGGCAGGGGGGTTGGAACTAGATGATCTCTGAGATCCCTTCCAACCCAAACAATTCTGTGATTCTATGATTCTCCAGAAGGATTTAGAAGCTTCATTTAGATGCTATGCATCTAAATTCATTTAGAAGTCTGTGCAAAACTTTGAAATAAACCCATCTGAAACAGCAACGTCAGCACCTTTATTCAACTGATGAGACTGATTAAATGCTTCTAAGACATTGATCAGACTACAGTATAAGCCTGAGGCAAAGCTCTGTGCTGAATGTAATCATGCATTGGGTTAGTGAGACATTTTAGTTTTGTATTGCCTGGAAGATGGTCCTGTAACTAGCAGCAGAGTTAGCTGGTTTTAATTTCCCAGTTAAAAATAAAGGCTCGGTTTGGTGGCCTGGGAGTGGACTTCAGTGCAAGGCTGGAAAGCAGACCTCTGGATACATTATAGGTTGCTACGCTTGCTCTGTCTCTGCATGTTATGGCATATTGGGTTTACCTTCTTCTAACAAATTGGTGATACAACATTTATTGCACATTATAAAAAGGCAGTTTTTCCAAATAAACAAAGTTTCTATGAATACAGATCAGTAACAGGAAAAGCTAAATCCTCCATCAGTATCGTCAGCTCTTGCCTTGTGTCTTTTCACATGAAAACAACAGAAGGAAACTTTCCTTCCTCTTCTTAATATAAATTTTCTGATTTCCTCTATTCATCACATGACACTGGAGCCACTTACCAAAACTTAGTTGTTTTGAAAGATGCTTCAAGACTAAAGAAAGACAACACAGGAGCATCTTGGGACAAAAGAACTGTGAAATATAAATGCAAAATCCTGTAACTGATTGAAGGTTACATTCTGTCCCCATATACCCACATATCACTCTTATTATCATCAATTAGAGCCAGGGATGTACATCCAAGGGTGGAGTTTGGTCCTTAGATGTGACTTAGTAAAATATTGTGTGTTCAATATAAAGAAATTCTGTACTTACAAACTAAAGTTATCAGCAACAAAGTGGCAGGCAATCCTCCCAGCAAATACCTGAGAACATAACAGTAACCATAAAGGTTAGAAAAAACCTGAGGGATGCACATCGGGTTAGTAGAGATAAAGCCTGGGTGAAAGGACAGAAGGTTCTTGCAGATGAACCCCCTGAACTCTGGTAGGCGAACTGCAATCTGAAACTTTAAATAACTTAAACTGTTGAGAATAATCCAGAAATAAAAACCTCAGTATTCTCAGACTGAGGGAAATGCCCCTCTAGGTGACTTGGAAATACATGGATCCAGTCAGGTTCTTAGCTTTTCAAAACCCCTGTCCAAACACACTTGACAAGGTACATATCTGCGTACATATTTCTTACTTTTGTGCCTGTGTAGTTCAGATATTTGCCTGAATTGGCTATAATGTGAGAATAATTTTCACAGTGAGACATACCTAATTTTGACAGTGTGACCCATCATTTATGTTTTATTCAGCAGTGGAAATGGAGGAAGCATTAATATCAGAAACAACAAATAAAATAAATAAAAATTACCTGGTACATAGTGAAATGATTAAACAGGTGATCAGTGCAGCCATCTGAGAAAGGACATTTCGTGCTGCCCTGGATTCTACAATAAAAATCAGGACAATAATTCTGATGAGTTTTCAGGAAAGTAAATATATGACAGGAAGTATTTGCAAAGACTATCTTCAGCCTGCAAGGCCATTCTTTTCAGTTTCTTTTTAAGAGAGCTTGCCTAGAGTGATTCAAAGCAGAAACCTAATTTTCATGCTCTGTGTGTCTCTCAGGAGACTTTCCCCCCCACAACCATAGAGACACTATGCCCTCCATGATCTCAGAAAACAAGCCTTTCTGAATAATTGCCTGTTTGGGTTTTTGTTCCCATGCCCTTTCCTCCATTTTCCTCTTAATTCCACTTTTTTCTTTTTCCATTTACCACTGAAAATAGGAGAGGAGAAGATGTGAGCAGGGAGGAGTGAACAAGTAAATACAGATTTTAAGATTTTATTCTTTTTAATAGGTCCTTTATAATGTATTTTTCAGGAAATAAATTCTATTCTGCAAGGGAGTGTATCAACATTTTTAAAGCATTTTCAGTTCACTCTAAAAATGAGGCATACCAGAGTAAGAATGTAACATACTTGCACCACTCACAGTGTCTTCATTTGCATTTAGCACAAATGGAAAGCATGATTGTGAAGCACAGAATGGTTTCCCAGGCGGAAGAAATTCCTCATCTTTGGTGAAAGAGGCTCCATTAGATGCTGGAGTTTCCTTTTGTAGCACATGGCTATTATATTCAGAAGCAAAGTCTGAATCACCTACAAAAAGTGCATATGTCACTGAGACCACACAAAAGAAGAACTTTGAGACTTCGTGTTAAAGAATTTAAATGGGGGGAAAAATTATCTTCTTAATCACAGGGAGGCTGCCAAATTGTTTGGGGTAGGGAATCGGCAGGTCCAATGTATGCAGGAGAAAATACACAAAGACAGAACTCTGGGCATTACACAACAAAGTTCTTCAAACACCCAGGTGAAAGCAGACAGTGCCAGATATTAATGACACCAGCATAAACTTCAGTGGTGGTGATGACTTTGGATTCAAATTCAGCCTAAAAAAGCCTTTTTGGCACAAAGGACTTTGTGGACTTTAATACCAGGAGCTCAGTTCACTACTAACAATTCTGTTTATCCTTTACCAGCAAAGTGAAGGTTTATGGGTCCTTTAACCTGCACAACCTATAGAAAGAGATACCCAAATCCCACAAAATACAGCCTGTAATGTTGTAGCTCTCTTGTCAGGACCTACCAATATCACTCTGACTGGCTTCTAGTTTACTGCATCCGTCAGGGTCATCTATGTGGGAGGAGTCCATGGTGCTGAGGACAGTGCTGCTGAGCCATGAACTGGAGGCCCCAAGGGTGAACAAGCTGGCAAGAGAGCGACGGATTTTCTTCCTTCGCCTGAATACACTACCAAGAAAAGACATGTTTTTTAGGAGTAGAGTTAATTATTCTTGCTGAGCAGGGACAGAGCTCTGAAGTTTGTAGGACTGATGTGTAAGAACCAGGCTCTGGGTGCTGTTCCTAGCTGTGTTCTTGACCCTGGTTATGTCACCAAGAGTGACCGCCACACACTGCAATGATGTCGGAATGTATTAGCAGCATGGCAATCCGTCATGCATGGTGGTACTGGATACTGTGATAACAAATGACACTACAGCTATTGGGCTCTGATACTACTGTGAGTAGTTTCATGCTACTACCCACACGTTTCACCCTACCATATCCGTTTGGTACAGCTGAATGCACTGTACTTCAACTTTCACATACACCCACACTTTTTTCTTATTCCTTATCACAGTAACACCCCATTGGCAAAACAAGCTCTAGCTCTCCTTTTTCCTACAGTTACAGCAACAAGTGTGCACTGAAGAGTTTCTGGGTAGTAAAATTAGACATGACTGAAAATCGAGTTATTTCAATCACTGCACTCTCTAAATCAATTGAGATGTTCCTATTAAGAAGCAATGCTGATCTTATGCCAGGCAACACATAGACAGCCACACATACAGAATCACAGAATCGCAGGGGTTGGAAGGGACCTCCAGAGATCATTGGGTCCAAACACCTGCCAAAGCAGGTTCCTTAGGACAGATCACACAGGTAGGCATCCATAAGTGTCTTGAATATCTCCAGAAATGGAGACTCCACAACCCCCTTGGGCAGCCTGTCCCAGTGCTCTGTCACCCTCACAGTGAAAAAGTTCTTCCACATATTGGTTCTTCCATGGAGACACAGAGGCAACTGCCAACATGTAGTAAAACCTGAATGTGGTTCACTTACCGAACTAAATTCTCTTTGTATGTAACACTTGTCTGGGATGGTGTCAGTGTTATGTTGCCCTCTTCATCAGACAGAAAACTGTCTTCTGTCAAAACGTAATAGCCATTAGAAAGCAGTCGAGGGCTGCGGCGACATGCGGAAAGGGACCCTGTCAGAAGATTTGTGGAACAACACTCATAGGTAGGGTCATCATCCAAAAAGGCACAAGCATAACTGAAAAGGAGAAATGAAACCCTCTAATTTAGTGAACGTCTAGACAGGGCAAGCATGTGATTTCATAATAATGAATTTACGTTACCAGCTGATGGGGGCTGGTAATGACATAGATTTAAAATATGTGGATATAATGACATTACTTCTGGACCTCAGGGGTTTCAGCCAGCTAGAGTGCGCCTGCATCACACTTTGCAGAGCTTCAGATTACAGGAGGGCTTCATGCCAGGTGGAGCATTTCACAAATGCATGGAGCCAGCTTGGTGTATTTCTGTAGCAGTGCTCTCGACCAAGGAGTCCTGCCAGATCTTCATCTACACGGAGCCCTCAGAGGCAGTCTAGTATTTTGCTTCTCTGAGTTACTCTGCATGGCACAAGCCTGAGTGCCTCTGAACCAGGCAAGATTTATTTGCTTTTTATAATCTGGTCATACTTAAAATTTATGGATATGTGACTTTTTAGTCTCACAAATCTTGGACTATCATGCTGCTACAACAGCATGGGATAAAGTCTACACATGGGGATAGGTTCATGCAAGTACAATGGACTTTCAGATGAACTGTAGGTCAGAAAAATATACTATCTGGTATTTAGAACAGAAGTGAGCAGTGGCAGAGGTGAAAGAATCTAAATGTTGTGCATTTTACCTAGCTCAAGTAAAACTACATATATGGTGAGTTATTTCTCCTCAACACCTTTGAGTTCCCAGCAGCCATGCAGTGACATCCATGGAAAGAACTGCTCTGATTCAGTGGCCGACATGGGTTTAACTATCCCATAATGACATGTCACAGGGGGATACCGTGATTTCAGTGGGAGAAAAAGCAGGTGAAACAGAAATGCTCTAAAACCCTGTCCCTGCAAAGCCAATGCTTCCAATCTCCACAGCAGTACTTCTGAACTTCCATTTAAATCACTAATTAAATTGATATCGGCACTACAATCCTAAGTGGCCCAAAAGTGGTTTTACAAAATCCCCAACAGAATAAAAATAGAATTAAACAAGTATAATTTCTCTCAATACCTGGGGAAAAAACGTTGTGAGAGGCTGTGTTTGTGTTCTCCGTTAAACGCTGCTGAACCTGCAGAGGCAAAGCCCAAATAGGAAAGCATCATTATCATACCCTCTGACAGCTCAAACACTTGACAGGTCTTCAGTGGCAGATACCTTGTTAATAACAATAAAAACCCCAAAACATAAAAGAAGCTTAAAAAAAAAAAAAAGAAAAGAAAAGGATATTAAGGGAGAGATAAAGAAGATAAAACAGATGAAAGAATGGAGGGAAGACAAGGTGTGTATAGGAAACTCATCTCAACCAGGACAACACAGAATGACGTACTTGTACTCTGCACAGCTCACAACCTTGAGAGAAATAATTATGTACACAAATGCGACAGCTCTCTTGGAACTGTAATACTGTTTCCACAGAAATCTGCTTCATGCTAAAAATGGCACACGTACTGTCAATAGGTACAGAGTAGAATGGAAAGTCCACCATTACCATCCCAATATATTTTTCAGGTGAAAATTGCAGGTGTAGCACACCAGGCATAGGGGTGGTGACAGTGACAAAGATTTCTCAGTAATATTGTGGCAGGAGATAAAGGAAAAAGGATTTGTCTGGATTACCGTGGCTCAAGTCTGCAAAGAGTTGCCAGATGTTCAGCACCTGACAGCATCAATCTTACAAAATATGAGCAATGGCAATCCATAGGGAGAATTTATATCTGATGCTACATGGTAAGACATAAGATATGATCTTTCTATTACCTTGCCTCTCCTGTGTTTGTAGAGCATCATGCTTACAACATGTAAATGCCTGTCATTCACCTAAGAGAGGAGACAGGTTGAAAAGAACTTTCTGTTTTAATGTTTAGTAATGAGCTGAGGCAAAGAAAAGCCATGAAAGTCAGTGTTTCCACTTTGGTAATCTTGTTTATCCTCATTTGCAGCTCAGTTGTCAGTCACAGCTTGTTCGTGAAGGCTGACTGAGCCCTGGAACCAGGCAGGGGTCACCTAAGAAGGGAAATAAAACCTCCCAGGGTATTTTTAACAAATCAGTGTTATCACCTTACTCCCATACATATTGTTTCTCCTACACTTTGGAAAAAATGAAAAAAATCACTTTACCATGAAAAAATAATTCTCCAAGCCTGGCACAAACAACTCAAGGAGGCTACAACTGGAAGAATTTTTGTGGAGATACAAAGAAATCGAGTAGCATCTGCCAGAATGCCACAGCAATTTGCACAAAACATTGAGAGTGGTGGTGTATTTCATAGAGTGACATGTGGTAGACCTATTTTTGTTATCTACAGTAATTTCTCTTATTTTAGGCAAAATCAGGATATTTAATTGTGCAAAAATATTATACTCAAACCCAAGAAGTGAATCTAAAATCTAAAGGAAAAAAGAGGATGAACTCAACAGCTGGTTTGTTGGTCTGGATATAAAGTGTGACGAGCAGGTTGAGGGAGGTGATTCTGACTGGCCAGTCTTGTGAGACACCCACCTACGGGACTGTGTCCAGCTCTGAGGCCCCAACACAAGAAGGACATGGTGCTGTTGGAACAAGTCCATGGAAGGGCCATGAAGGTGACAGGAGGGCTGGAGCATCTCTCCTATGAAGACAGCCTGGGAGAGTTGGGCTTGTTCTGCCCGGAGGAGAGAAGGCTCCAGGGGAACCTTATAGTGGCCTTGCAGTACCTGAAGGGGCCTACAGGAAAGCTGGGGAGGGACAGTTAATGAGGGAGTGTAGTGACAGGACAAGGGATAATGGGTTTAAACTGAAAAAAGGTACATTTAGATTGCACATAAGGAAGAAATTATTTACTTTGAGCCCGGTACAGGCTGCACAAAGAAGCTGTGGCTGCCCCCTCTCTGGCAGTGTTCAAGGCCAGGTTGGATGGGGCTTTGGGCAACCTGATCTAGTGGACAGTGTACCTGCCCATAGCAGGGGCTTAGAACAAGATAAGCTTTGAGGCGCCTTCCATTCCAAACCATCCTGTGATTCTTTGATTCTAAGAAATCAGATCCCCTCCACAACAGATTATTTTTTAATCAAAAGCTCATACAAATGTGCACAAATTTACTTGTTCCAGGTGTTGATGGGTGTGATATTACATAAAACTTGAAAAGGGTCATTTCATATAGCACAAAATACAGATTTTCTGTATAAGAGTTTAAAAAGTAACAGAAGTATGTCTTATTTTGTCTTGTTTGAAAATTTGGATGTGTAAAATAGTAACATCAATGTATATCACAGTTTTAGTTATATTCTTGTTTAGTCAATATTGATTAATTCTGGGGCAAATTTGTTTGAAAAGGGATATAGAAGTATGCCTCAGCATCATAACACTACTACGGTTTAATAATCTGAGAGTGAAACTTTGCAGCGACTGTAACCCACAACACAGTTGTATTCCATGTGATTTTCTCAGTTATGCACATACAAATCAGCAACTACTAAAAAGAATAACTTTTAAGAATAGTAGCTGACATATGGGTAGTGCTTTCATCAGAAAGTGTTGACACATACTGATCAACCTGGCAGAACAAACCACAGTCCTTCCGGTACTAATTCAAATTGTCTCATAAATTCACAAGGTATGTCTCTGCAGGATGCATGGTTATCTGCCACCCTCTGCAGAAGTAAAACTTATGGTAAAACAGAGTACAGGAATATAGCAATAACAGAAAGTGAGAGATACACATAGTCAAATATATTACTGGGAGGCAATGACTTCCTCTCTTTTGAAGAACAGTTAATAAGCTGTTGCAATTGGCTTTCAAACTATTTTAAGTAATGATAATATCGAGCTTCTGCAAACGGTCACGGAACAGGCAGTCCAATGCATATTTTTGCTACTCTTGATCATGAAACTTTTTGCCTCATGCATTAATGAAGAGGGTTCCTGAAAATAATAGTTCAAGCAATGCTGGAGAAAGCGTGGAAACGTCATGTTGTAGACAATGCTGCACAGTGTTCTGCTTTCATTTAATGTTTGGTCCTGTTTCTGGGCTATTAATAGCATGAGAAGCTATAGTAACAATATAAGCAAGCCAAAACAAAGCATCTCACTGTACAGTGAAGCAGCAGTATTATATATGTAATCCACAAAATGAGCATCAATATAGAACCTTTAAACTATGACATGAGAAAAGGACAACAGCTTTCACAAATCTCCCTAACAGTGAATCTGAGATGAACACAAGAATATTTTTTGTCAAGAATTCAAATTAAGGTGTAAGGCAACAATCCCCCTTGAATTTTGAAACACCCAACAGCCCGTGTCATAACATAAACAAACATTCACTGTCCAAAACTGCTTCAATCACCTGTGCCTCCAAAAATCAAAATAATCTTTAAGCTGATGAAAACCTCAACTGGTAGCCAGCAATACCCTGTCTATATTTACAGTCCAAATTTTACATTAGCATGTACCAAAATATAGTGCTAACTATTCAAATAGCTGAAGCTCAGGCAATCAGCTTTATCCTATTGTACCCACCAAACACAAATGTCTACAGTGAGTTTTATTTGTTCACAGGTATCAGTCATTTTTGAAGAGTAGCCTAGACTTTCCTCCCTGTGGGTGATAGCAACATTCACAAAGACACAAAACTTCCTGAAGAGCAGTACAGAAATTAATCCAAAGCTCAGTTACTCCTCAGCTGACAAATACATTAAGAGATAAATATGTGCAAAATCTTCCAAACCTGGAAAATCCATTTCACTTTTAACACATGCATGCAAAAATGTTTCTCATCATCAACACGAGAGCCTCTGAGACGTGGAGGGTGCTCTTTCTGCAGCTTCCTGGAAGAGATTAGCCCTGAGTCTTTGGAAAGGCAGGTCTACAAAGTGCCCTGTTTCCTTTTGAAAACAGCCTGTGCAATCAGCGGCACAGAGGCAGAATGAGGTCATGCTTCCTGTAAAGTAGCCTCACATCAGAGGCATTCATTTTGAAGAGCAAACTGAAGATTAAGATGAGCCCAGTGAACACTCTTGCAGTCAGGCTGTTGCAAAAGAGAAAATCCGCTATAAATAACATTTAGCTCCAATTATGATACGGAGAACACAGGCAGAACCTTTTCTCATAAAGTGATGCAGCTTTTTGTTGTGGATTTTCTTGTCTACCTTGCTCAGAAAACTTCAAAGTGGTATATCCAAATCACCCGTTGAAACACTTGTAACTCTGTGTGGTGGTTTGACCCTGGCTGGAGGCCAGACGCCTGCCAAAGCCTCTCTATCACTCTCTTTTTCAGCTGGACAGGGGAGAAAATATATATTGAGAGGCTTAGGAGTCAAGATAAGGACAGGGAGAGATCACTCGCTGCCAGGAGCTTGCTCCAATGCAGGTTTCCCATGAGGTCACAGCGTCCTTCAGGTGTCTCCACCTGCTCTGGCATGGGGTCGTCCATGGGCTGTGGATGGGATCTCTGCTCCCCATCGTTATCCATGTGCTGCAGGGGGACAGCCTGTTTCATCATGGGTTTCTCCATGGGCTGCAGGGAAATCTCTCTCTCCAGCACCTGGGGCGCTTCATCCCCCCACTCCCTCCTTCACTGACCTTGGGGCAAAAAGCAGCTGCTTGTGTCTTTTTTTCTCCTAAATGTGATTCCCAGAAGCACTGCGACCATCATTGATGGGCTCGGCCTTGGTCAGCAATGACTGCGGCCTTGAGCCAGCTGGTGTTTGCTCTGTCGGGCCTGCAGAGAGCTTCTGGCTGCTTCTTGTAGAAGCCACCCCTGCAGCCCCCTCTTCTTCACCAGAACCCAGCCACGCAAAACTACACCACCTTGAAAAGCTCTGACATAGGAAAAAATCAGTATACAGCAACAAGACATTTTGCAAAAGCACTGTTATACAGAATAAAGATCTGGTGACAGTTGAGAGTTGTTTAAGTTTCATGGTCAAAAACGTTATTGCAAATACATATGCAATATTAAGATAAATTCCTTTGAAGGGAGAAAGGAATAAAGCAATTTGTAAACATCTTCATTGTCCCACTCTATATGTTTCATACTAAATAAGGTCTTGATTCATCATACCTTAAGGTACACAAAAATAAAGTCAAATCCATGTCAGAGAAACAGAGCCAGAATATGATGTCCTGACGCTCAAAATGATTTGGCTATAGAACTATTACAGACAAACCCAGTATAAATCAGCTGCTTGACACTGAAGAATTACACAACCTCAGGGAGTAAAAACTTCGTCTCCAAACAGAAAAATTATGCTAGTAGGTGTCTCTCCTGTGTCTGTAGTATCACTGACAAAAAGAAAGCATATGTCTAGTAAAATGTGACTGATTTATTGATAGTTGTGGGTTTTTTTCCCCTGGGGAAGGAACAGTACTTCCACTGCTAACAAAGGAACATAAAATTCTCATCTCACACAAAAAGAAACAAAAAAAGGAATTAGGCAACTAGGATGTTACAAAAGAGTTTCTGTTTGGGAGCTAAACTGAGTGTTTTGAGTCCTTTTTCTCAAACATGAAAAAATAGGGCTATGTTTATTCTTCCCATCCCCTCATTTAATTAAGTGGAATTATGCTAATGAGGAAATTTAGTCCAACACTATTTCCATGGATGCACGGGCTTCATCGCGGTAGGAATTCCCAGGCCACCTTATTTCTCTAGAAGCAATGGACATAAATTCCCAATGGTCCTTAAAAATAGGTCACCCACTGAAGAGCTTCTATACTTGCATTGATTTACAGCAGACATGCCTTCTTGGATGTATTTTTGGTTTCCTTTCATATTCTTTTCAACAGGAAGCAGTTAATTTGACCTCTGGCTGTTTTCTTGATGGATGCTGGCATTTCATGTTTGTCTATGTAGTTAAAATATATTGTGTCTATTGCATATGCAGACTTAGAGATATTTTCTTTTTTAATCATTAACATTCATACCTGAAACTCGCTGTTCCACAAGCTTTTGATGCATCCTCTTTGCGTATTACTTACCGAATATTTTATAGGTAGGTGTTAGCCTACAGTTTACATAGGCACACAAAGGTTTGTATACAACCTTTTCATGCTACCTGTTGCTCCTCAAACCGCCCACCCCAAGCCCCATCCCAACCATCCGATTTCAAAGTCTAGGAAATGAATACACCAACAAGCTTGCTGTGCAGTAGTTTTCTGCCTGTTGCATACATTTTACGTTCAACCCACAAAAGGAAGGAAATGAGAAATTACAATTCTAAATATCACGCATCTTTCTACTCTTCTCCCAGGCTTACTCTGCTTTTGAAACTACAAATAAAGGAGACAAGATGTTGTGCTGGGTCTAGCTAAGAGAGATGATGCTGGGGCAGCTCCACGCCTGAGGTCCTACCAGCATTGAGCCTGAGCATGAGGTAGGCACATGCACACAGAGCACATGTATACACAGTACATAAACATACATACACAGCTGGCCACACAGATAACAAAGACAGACATACAGACAGCACTGGTGGCCTCATCCTTCTCAGTGCTCTGGCTGAACAAGAGAATATACAGACATATACACATGTACAAGCTGGATCCCATCAGCAGCTGGGCTCAGACATCCAGTCTGCCCAGTAGGTTCCAGTCTCCCCTGTTGCTGGCACCTGGACATTGGAGCACTCAGGGCCACAGCCCCACCCCAATTGCTGGTACAGACCATTCATTGCACACGCAGGTACAGCCAGCCAGGATTCCCCTGTTCCTCAGGAGCCCACAGCCCTGTCCATCATGTGTCTCATATCCCTGGGGCAGCAACACCTCTGTCCAAAAGTGCTATGGTGTTTACTCTTCTGGGTGGGTTTCATGCTTGGACATGGGCTGAGGTTCTTCTGGGGAAGCCCTTGGATGGAACTAGACAGGGTGTCACTTCTTCAAACTCTTTAACTTGGGTCCCCACCTACCTTTGTGCCCCTGTGCTCCTCTGGGCTGGTGCAGATGAGCCTTTGGTGTACTGATGCCTCTTGGAATAGGCCTAGGGGCCTTCAGGGCAGTGTATTATTGGGGCTCCCTCTCCTGCTGTTATCTCTCTGTGCTCCTTTGTGGGCAGGAAGCAGACATTACACCCACCATGTCTATCATCTCAGCAACCCACTGCAACCCAGTGCAGTGCAGTACTATGCTAAACATCCAATTGTCAGACAGGGTATTTTGCCTGTGGTAGAGAGAGTAGAGTGCTTATTGATTGAATTCAATTGAGATAATTTGACACTTCTGTAGCTCTCCTTGAACCTCCTGGAAAGCTCACATCTTTTAACTTTTCTACCAGCTTTAGCAACCTTCAAATGAGGCCATTTGTCCCATATCACAGTTCTTTGCTAATGCTGCTTCTATAGTACTCAACAAAGAAAAAATACTCTGAGATAACTGAAAATTAATTGAAATATTAAAAAAAAAACTAGCAGGAAAAGGGCTGGTCATGAGAACCTCGGAGCAGCCACACTGGCTCAAACAGCAGGTCTATGAAACTCTGCTTCCGGTCTTGATGCAGGGAAAATGAAGGCTTGACTTAGTTCACCTTTGTGAATGCCAACATTTTAAGCTAAGTGCATTCCTTTATGCAGAGCCACTTTGCAATGTTTGAGGCACCCCACTAATTAAAAAAAAAATTAAAATCTCATGAATCCAGACATTTTATTTCAACTTTAAGAGAAGGCTGATCCTGAGCAAAGTTGCCATTTCATTACAATTTCCACAACTGACACATCGTATATGATTTTAATAACCTTATACAGCCAGCTGTATGAAGAAAGATTAATTTCCTTTAAAAGATTAAGAAATTCCTTTTTAGTGTTATCAGATGGAAATCCCACTCCACCTCATCAGAGACTTTCTTAGTTTCAGGCTTCATTTTCCCCCTCCCCTCCCCAATTCATTATTTTAGCTTAACTACTTCTGTAGTACAGGCAACAAAGGGCATCGCTGTTTTGCATGGTGAAGTATGATGCACCGACCTGTAGAACTCAGGAATAACACCGAGCTTGCTTGTATATCCGCACTGCTTGGATGTCAGCAAGAGTTTAGCTGCAATAATGCCATGTCAGCTACATGTCAGATAGCTAGACAAAGTCTTTAGAAAGGATCTAAATCAAGCAAACCTGCACTACACAGTGATACTTCTCTGTGAAGAGCCATTACCAGTCTCTGTTGCATCTCTTCTCCTTGCTCTTTGGTTATATGGTATTAGAAGGAAAATTGGTTGGTAAATAACTTGATGTAGACAAGGGAATGTACTTGAGAGGAATTTTGTATGATGTCACATCAATATATAAGAACAGGGGAAAAGTAGCGCTCCTGGTAGAATCTGCAACTCCCCTATCTTGCATCCATAAATCCTGGATCTGACTGTTACTGGACAAGGAGGTAGGAACACCAAGAAAAGCAACAAACACGTCTATGCTAAACACTAGCCGACTTAATTTGATTAAGGATTAGTTAGTGAATTAGCACTCTGGAGTGTTGGCAGTGACTAGAAGCAGCCAGGACAGAGCCAGCTGTTGGGCAGTTGTGCTCTTAGCAGCATTTTATTTGCAGAGAATAGAAACATCAATGCACCGGTCACTGGTCCGAATGGAGAATGAATGGGAACAGGGCTTGGGGTGGCAGAGGAAGTGCTGCATGAATGGCTTGTATTCACAGTGCCAAGGTTAGCTGGTCATCAATCTTCCAGCACAAATCTACATGCAGGATCTTACCCAGACTGAGAGGGAAATGACAGGGACTGGTAGGACAGTGTGAGGAGACTGATCAGTGTCAGCTCTAAAGGGCATGTTAAAACCCAGCACAATGGGGCCAGCCTAGGAAGAACCTCTAAAGTATGGTGAAGGCTTGGTTGCCCACATTCCTTGTCTTCCATGTCACCAGAGTTAATGCTAGACAGACCACGTCCACAGCAGCATCTTGGCTGAAAGCTGAACAGGCCACCTGGACATACACAGCTTTAGGGCATCCCTAAGAGCTCTAACTAGACACATAAAATCTGAACCTTTGGTTGGGAGTTCTCTTGCTACATTATATGTCTCAAAATGGAAATTAATGTTACTCTGGAAGTGGTGATGTACTACTGATGAGTGTTGTAAGACACTGGGTAGTTTCTGTGACAGTCTTCATGTGATCTGCATGGACCAATGGTGGAGGATCTTGTATTGATATGCATTGAAGACTTTTGACCAACGTATGATTCTAAAGGATGACAGTACTCTGTACATACTGAAAATCTATAGTTGAGGTTTTGCTACTGCTGTTTCCTGAGACAACAGTACTGATGATACTGATAGTCATCCTATAATAAATCTTACAGAAGAATGTGTAAATTAAGATAAACAACAATGATCTGGATGGGGGATTGAGTGCGCCCTCAGTCAATTTGCAGATTACACCAAACTGGGTAGGAGTGTTGATCTGTTCGAGGTTAGGAAGGCTCTACAGAGGACAGGCTGGATCCATGGGCTGAGCCCAACTGCATGAGGTTTAACAAGGCTCAGTGCCAGGTCCTCCACTCGTGTCACAACAGCCCTGTGCAATACTAGGAGCTTGGGGAGGAGTGGATGAAAAGCTGCCTGGCAGAAAAGGACCTGTGGGTGTTGGGTGACAGCTGGCTGCATGTGAGCCAGCACTATGACCAGGTGGCCAAGAAGGCAAACAGCGTCCTGGCTTGCATGAGGAATTGTGTGGCCAGCAGGACTAGGGAAGTGATCATCCCCTTGTACTAAGCTCTGGTGATGCCATACCTGAAATACTGTTCAGTTGGGCTTCTCAGTACAAGAAGGACATTGAGGTGCTGAAGAAGGGCAATGAAGCTAGCAAAGGTTCTAGAGCACAAGTCTTATGAGAAGCGGCAGAAGGAACTGGGGTTTTTTAGCCTGGAGAAGAGGAGGCTGAGGGGAGACCTTCTCGATCTCTACAACTACCTCAACAGAGGTTGTAGTGAGATGGAGGTTGGTCTCTTCTCCTAAGTAACTAGCAATAAGACAAGAGGAAATGGTGTCAAGTTGTGCCAGGGAGGTTTAGATTGTATATTAGGAAAAAAATATTCACTGGAAGGGTTGTTAACCACTGGAACAGACTCCCAGGGAGGTGGTGGAGTCACCATTCCTGGAGGTGTTAAAAAAACATATAGCCATTGCACTTCAGGACATGGTTTAGTTGACACTGTAGTGTTGATGGTTGGACTTGATGATCTTAGAGGGTATTTTACAGCCTTAAAAATTATCTGATTTTGTGGTTCTAGCAAGTGACAGTGATACCCTAATTCTTCTTTAAAATGCCTATCTTCCATGCTGTTCTACACAGCACCTTTATCTGTCATCTCTCTTATTTGTATGTAAATAACCGCTGCAGCCTGACAGTGACTGAGTACCTTTCTGCCTGTGTGCCAGGATTTAAACATAAGTCTGAATTTGTGAAGCTTGTACTGGGAGTCCACAGGCCTTTCTGGAACTGTCTGCAATTTTTCTAGCTCTGCCTGTGCCAAACTTACTTGTCACATTTCCAGTTGAATTCAAACTGATGTCCTGGACCAATTCAACTGCCAGGGAGACGAAAAGGCACAGGCAGCCTTGGTCTCCAGTGGAGGATCATGATACACTGGAGGCAGAATGGTTTTATAGCTTGGATACTATCTATCATTGCAGAAAGATCAAGGATTTGAATGTGGCCTACAAAGCAACTGAGGTTGGAGACCAGAACTCTGATAGCCTTCCAGGAATCTGTCTGTGTGATGCCAGCATAGACACAATGGCCAAGTATCAAGAAGCAAGTGAGTCTCCCCATAAAGAAATGCTTGGCAAGCATTTTACAAGAAAGGCTGGATGCTCAGGGCTAATCTCTTAATTGACAACCATCCTTCAGCTTCTGAGGATATCACAATTTTCACCAGACCACAGAGACAGAGAAATGTCACCTTAATTTTATGAAGTGATTGGTATTGCCTGCTGGCAGATGTGATGTTTTGGTTTTGTTTTTTTTCATTCTCACTGCTGGAGACCACCAGGTTGGACAGATGTGAGTTTTGGAGCTCTGTTGTCCTTCAGTCTAAATTCTCCCTACACATTCAGATTGCCAATCTGATTACAAAAACTGTCTGTGCTGAACTGCATGTTTTGCAGGGATTTGCCTGTTGGTCTCTCCTTTCCTCTTACAGTACTCCCCAATGGGATTATGACTGCGATAAACATCCTGCTGCTGAGTGCTCAGATGGTGACTCCAAGACAGTTGTCACCTTGGCATGACATCCCTTCTGTCCCTTTCCGTTGCCCACCCTGAGGTCAGCTCTCAAAACCAGCAGACCATGAAGAATTTACCATTGACATATGTTTGTGAGCCAAGTGCTCCGTTGATCCACCACAAAGTGTATGCTGAATTTCCATCTGTCATGTCCCACCTGTCAGGCAAACTAGAGAGGTTCAGATCTGTCTGTCCAGTCCCAGCAGGTGGGTACACATATAGTTAACCTTTTCTACCTGCCCCAGGGGCAAGATTAACCCTCTCTTAGCTAGTCTCTTTTAACACACCAGAGATTAGCTCCTGTAATCCTCTGCTCTGTACTCAGGAGTAACAACAATTACCTAAGAGGTCCAAGCAAAGCACAACTTTACTCAACATCCAGCAGGATTCTAAAGCTTGCAAACAAAGCTACACCACACTGCCTATTCAGAGGTAACAATTAGTACAATTTAGCAAGAGTGGAAACACTGTTACTATTATGTGCTGAGAATAGGGTTAGAAATTGAGAGAGAGATTGAGGAAGAGAGAAAAAGAAAGAAAATAAGATATCACCACCCAGGGATCCCGAGGAGATCTTCATAAAGTTGTAGTCCTTGGATGGCAGGTGCACACCAGATGTCCTGAATCTCCATCTTTGACGCTCCCTGGCCCCACCCTTCTGGGGAGGTCTGGCATATTTTGTGCAGACTCAGTGTTGAGTTGTAGAGTGTTCTGGAAATGAGCTGGTGGGGAATGGGGGTCCCAAGTGGTCATCTGACCCTGCCCCCCAACTGGGCTGATGGAGCAATGACCTCGTTCAGTGGCCTCACACAGGACTTTAGCAAGAAAGTGCTGTGCCTCTGCAGGGCCCTGCTGGCCTGTCACTGTTTCTTACTAGGTAAGGACAGTATCCTGTTTCTCAGGGTGGCTACCCTTGCCTGTACAGTGTCCAGATGGTTTATTGGATGAGGACCCCACCTAAACATAATACCCAGTTTGTCAGAGCAGCTTCTTGGAGATCAAGACTCTACAGGTCCTTCCAGCCTTCGGAGAATGGAAGCCCTAGTCTGCCCAGCAGACTCTTGCAGGATCAAGCCTATTGTGAGGTGAGAACCAGTCCACAAAACGTTACCCTGCCTCTGCAGGTTCTGTTAACTCTCAAGATAGATTGCTTGAGGCAAACCACTCACTCCCATCCCTGTAAAATGGTATTTGGAGCAATATACCACCTCACCTAGGAAATCAGTGCACAGCCAGGGCAGGCCAACACAGCTTTTGTTCAGTACTGTTCTCATCAAGGCTTTTTTACATTAAAAAAACCAACCAAACAAAAAAAAAACCTTCAGTAAAATATTTACTGATGCATTCCGATCTCCAGACCCCCCACTAAAACCAAAACACAATCTAAGACATATGGCTGCAATGTGCAAGGCAGAAGTAAGAGACATTGCACAGCACTTTTTTGAGGCAAAGCACGATTAAGTCTCAGGAGGCCTAACATGCATTGTGAAACAGTATTCACAGTGCAGCGAATGCTGAGTATGTCCCCAAGAAATATCAAATGGATACACAGGAAGTGTTTTAAGTGGGCTGCAACAAGGCACAGCAAAGTTGCCTTCATCCGGAGCTGTGCCCTTCCAGCCAGGTGGAGCATCAGGAGGTACCACTCTGGTAAGCAGTACCTTCACCTGCCTCCCAGGATTTCCTTCAGCGTCTGTCAACAGTCAGCACTTGCTCTTTCTTCTCTTTCTCTGCCTGGACTTTGGACTCTTTACTAATGTTGAAACTGCCTGTATAAATGCATATTTCATTACTCACCTGGCCTTAGCAGGTCTCACTCATCAGCATCCTTGAATACTGCTAGTAGGGAACCTGTCCCCTGGCTTAGAGCTTCATGTCATCTCTCTGGCATGCAGTGAAATACAGTGATGTGGTTGTACTACCTGTCAGCAAACAGCCAGCTCTCCAGAAGAAACCAGTTAAAGGTATTCGGCAAAGAACTGGAGAGCAACTAAGTAAAAAAAAAGTCAGGCTTCACTGTCTTTCAAAACTGGAAAAGGCCAGGGTTGGTGTCCCAAACTCATGGGGTTATTATTTTGTTTGGTGTCCATGGCAATGGCTGTTAGCTACTTTCTTTTCCCATAGAAGGTCAGATGCTCCAAAACTCAGCCACCTCAGGATATTTCCCAGCATCTGGAAAATGTAGGGCTTTAAAAAAGGGAAGAGAAGTGTTTGGTGAGATAGTGGAAATGTTCACAAAAGAGCAGAGAGTTTCTACAGGGGGTGAAGTTTCTGGGAAAAAGAAAGGCAGAGAAACTGAAGAGGAGGGTAAAGTAATTGATGCCAGACAGGGTGTCAAAACGGGCCAAAGAGGTGGCAGGAAAAGGGTAGGTGATGACAGAGCAGAGCCAGGCCACCTACCAGCCACCTACACAGAGGGACAGAGTGGGGCAGAGGTGCTGCTGTATGTTTGCTAGGCTGAGGCCGTGTGGCGTCTCTTATATACAAGCCCCAACAGTCACTTTAAATATGTCTGCCTACTGTAACAAGGGTAAAAACAAAGGTGAAGTTTTAATTCCATTGATGGTCAACCCACGGTTGCAATATCTGACACTTAATGTAGCTCTTTTATGGACCAATCCAATCGCCCACAAGAAATGGCAAAATAAACAAACTGATGTCTGGGTCTCTCACCATAATCTCTTTTTTCCCAGGTGTTTGATCATCCTCCCAGATCTTTCTTAAACTCTTCCAGTTTTTTGGACAGCTTTTCTGAACAGTGAGTTATTTTAATAACGACATACTGGTGCCAAGTGGAGATATAATGTCACCTCTCTACTCCTACTCAGTATTTCCATGTGCATGTGCTTTGCAAAGACTGCATTAGTCTTTTCAGCATCAACAGCACACCATGAGCTCATGCTCAGCTGATTATGAAATTGTCTCTTCCAAGTCCTTGTGAGTCACTGACTGGCAAGATAAAATCTTCTATCCAGTTTGGTTTCCAATTTATGGTCTGTATAATATCCACAATGCTAAAGAAATGCTTGGTGATGAGATTGAACACCAAATTGTGTGAAGAGGAGAGGTAATGAAATCTCCTTTCCTGCACCTCTCCCCAGTGACATTCTGGTGTCTGGGGGAGAGTAAGCACAGAGCCTTCTCATCATGGAATGATCGACACAGTCACTCTGAGCGTTTTAAGAAAGCGGGTTGGGATAATGTGGTGAGGACTGTGTCTCTCTGGCAAGCTTAAAGTAAGGCAGATGCTTTAGAAATAAGTGGAGAAAGGGAAAAGGGAAGGCAGACATGCAGTGCAGCCAGGAAAGACCTTCTTCTTCCTAGCAGACAAGGGTAAGTATCAGAGATGGTTTTGTGCTAAAAGAATAAAAAATGCTATTGGCCGCAGGTGCTCCTCACTGGCTTTGTGGTGGAATATAGTAGGTGAAATGGTGTCCTGGGCCATGAGAAGGGTGGAGAGGAGGCAGCAGGGTGGGCAGGACAGTGCTGGTAAGGCCTGTGGGTACCCTGCGGCGTACTAGAGTGGAGGTGTAGGTATACCTGAAAGGGCAGCAAAGGAATGGGGACACTGGCTGGGGCTGCTCTGTTTCCTAACTGTCCTGGTAACAGTGCAATGAAATGCTGCCCTGTACTGCTGGAGCACAAGTGGACTTCTGCTGTTCTGATGGCAGTGCTGTAGGCGTCACATACAGCACCCTGTGTTGGGTGTCCCTTCCTTTGAGTCCTTAATTTGGGTTCCCAGATGCCAATGTGTTCTTGTGCTCTTCTAGGCTTGGGGAAGTGGGCCTTTGACAGCCTGATGGCTCCAGGGACAGGCCTGAGAGCTGCTGGGGCAGGGTATTATTTGGGATCCCCCTCCTGCTGCTGTGTCTCTGTGCTCCTTTGTGGGTGTGCAGATGAGCTTTTGGCCCATTACTGAACTCCCGGGGCTTGCTGCACCTCTGCAGTATGCCTCGGCTCTGCCTCCTTCTCCCCACAGCCTCAGCAGTGAGGTGATGCACAAGATGCTGCACAGTACTCTGAGCCCTTCTCATATCCCACTGTAACCCAGACAGCCCCCAGCTCTCAAGGAGAGCATGACTCAACCACCCACGTGTACCCTCTCCCATCCTTGCTACCTCTTCTAACTTTCCTCCCTCTCCCTGGACAGAAGCAGCTTCTCTTTTCTAACAGCATCCTGACGCCGCATGTTCGCTGCTGCTCGGAGAGGTCTCATCGCCAGTGACCTACTGCTCTACATCTTAGTCGGTGACATGGGCAGTGGGATCAAGTGCACCCCCAGAAAATTCACAGATTACACCAGGCTGTGTGGTGAGGTTGACGTGCTGGAGGGAAGGAATGCCATCCAGAGGGACCTGGACAGGCTTGGCAGGTGGGCCCATGCCAACCTCATGAAGTTCAACAAAGCCAAGTGCAAGGTCCTGCATGTAGGTTGGCACAATCCCAAACACAACTACAGGCTTGGCAGAGAATGGGTTGAGAGCACCCCTGAGAAGAAAGATTTAGGAGTGTGTGTTGATGAGAAGCTCAACATGATGAGCCGGCAGTGTGTGCTCGCAGTCCAAAAGGCCAAACATCAAAAGGCTGCATCAAAAGGAATGTGGCCAGCAGGTCAAGGAAGGTTATTCTGCCTCTCTCTGCTCTGGTGAGACCCCACCTGGAGTACTGTGTCCAGTCAGATCCAGAGGAGGGCAATGAAGATGATCAGAGGGCTGGACACCTCCCCACGACTACAATATATGACATTGAAAGTAGTTCTTTTATGGACTAATATGATCGCCCACAAGAAAAAAAACAAATAGCAAAACAAACAAAACAATGTCTGGGTCTCTCACCATAATCTCTTTTTTGCCAGGTGTTGGATCATCCTCACAGATCTTTCCTGAAACCTTCCAGTTTTTTGACAGCTTTTTTGACACCACCCCTATGAAGACAGGCTGAGACTTGGGCTTGTTCAGCCTGGAGAAAGAAAAAGCTCCAGGGAGACCTTATAGCAGCCTTCCAGTACCTGAAAGGGCTACAGAAAAGCTGGGCAGGGACTTTTTACAAATGCCTGTAATGGTGAGATGAGAGGTGGTGGCTATGAACTGGAAGAAGGTAGATGTAGGCTAGAAAAAGGATGAATGTTTTCACTGTGAGGGTGATGAGGCCTTGGCACAGGCTGCCCAGAGAAGCTGTGGCTGCCCCCTCCCTGGCAGTGTTCAAGGCCAGGCTGGATGGGACTTTGGGCATCCCGGGCTAGTGGAGGGTGTCCGTGCACATGGCAGGAGGCTGGAACTAGATGATCTCTGAGGTCCCTTCCAACCCAAATCTGTGATTCTATGAAACCTGTAACAAACCCTCTAATCAAATGCCTGCATCACAGCTACACTCAGGGTCGTGAGAGCTGGAGAATTCAAATTAATGCAATGGCAACTTTTTTACTAGACAGAGAAGAAAAGGGTTGGGGTTTTTTTCCCTTTTTTGTTGGTTTTTTTTCTTCAAGTTTCTTTTTTCTTTCAGTATCTCCTGCCTGCCACCACCACCCAGAATACTGGAACAGGGAAAAATCAAAAGAGGAATAAAAAAAACTCCCTAGCAAATAAATACTCTTAAAATATGCCATCACACAGTCTCCCTATAAAAACTCTCCAAGTGGGAGGCAGCCTGGCAGGGACTAACCAAAGTGGTTGGGTTGACCTTGGGCAGCAGCCAAACGCCCACACAGCCACTTGCTCACTCCCCCTGCAGTGGGGTGGGGGAGAGAATAGGAAGAACAGAAGTGAGAACGTTTGTACATCCAGATAAAGAGTTTAATTAGTGAAAGAAATTAAAAAAAAAAAAACAAAACAAAAAAACCCAAAGCCAAAAACCAAACCCTAAACCAAACAGCCCAACCCAAAAAAGCCCAAGGAATGCAAAGGCAATCACCACCTCCCACCAGCAGACCCATGCCCAGGCAGTCTCCCAGCAACGGCAACCTTGGACAACAAAAGCTGCACCATTCTTCTTCCTCTGCCCCAGATTTTATTGTTGATGTCATACGGTATGGGATATCATTTTGGCCAATTCAGGTCAACTGTCCCAGCTGTGTCCCCTCCCAGCTGGGGAGGCAGAGTGAAAACATAAAAGCAAGTCTTGGTGCTGTGCAAGCACTGTTCAGGAGCAGCCAACACACCAGTCTGTTATCAACCCTGGCTTAGCCACAAATTCAGAACAGAGTACCACACACACAGCTATGAGGAAAGTTAACTCCATCCCAGACAGACCCAGCACAATCTCCACCTGTCATTCCACACCATTAGCACCAAACTCAGGTCCTACACTACCCAACACATCCCCAATCAATCATGACCTCCCTCCTTGAGCTTTGACATACACACAGACATCATCCTCTTTGTGGGACATCCCCTGAAAGTCCCTGGAAGTCTAATCAATTAATTTGGTTCATGACATGCTCCACACAGCAGCTTTCTGTGGCTGATGGTTTTGCACAGCACAACAGGATCCACTGGTAAACAGAGCACGTTGCCTTTCACTTTCTGCTTGTTTATTATACTCTTGGGCCTGAGCCACGTCCACAAGTGATGCTCTGAAATCTCTGCCTCCTGGCCAAACTGGTCTCTTCCAGGACACATGGGCAGTTAGGTTCCCCACTGAAGCCCGTTGTGTGATCAGTGCTACCCACTTACTCTGCGCAGTGTTGGCTGCAGCGTCAGTCCCCAGGTACAGTGCTGAGCATGTTTCTCACAGCTGGTCCTGTCTGGACCTAAGGGCCAAACAAATGATCTGCTGTGCCTTGCTGCTGTTTAGGACCTCACTTCAGAAAGTTCTTTTGGGACACACCAGAGAGAGGACTTATGAGCTGTGGCCCGGAACGTGCAGTATCCTGAAACCCACTATGCCTAGGGCAGCTCATGTTTCTTTTTTGTTAACCAGAGGATATTTGACTGTAACTGAACACACCCATGGGGATGTGACAGTGCTGATGGAGCCATTACAAGAAGGCTGGAAACATTGATCCCAGAGGGGAAGAGGAGGTAGGTCTCCACAGAGAAGAGGAGGAAGGTCTCCACACCATGGTTCCTGGAGCCATGCAGGGGCTGAATGACAGGCTTGTCTCCAGGCTGGCGCTTTTATCATAGGTCTCCCAGGCAAAGCAAAACACAGCGATAAGCAGCGCGGCCATCAGCCGGAGCTGACAGCTGCCCTTTAGAAGCCCCGGAGTTTAATGTGCAGCAAGAAGGAAGCAAAGCCGCCGGCACCGTGCCCGGCAAGCTGCCGCTGAACAGCGCTAAGAGCTGCGAACCCAGCCGAGCACAGCCCGGCCCGGCCGGCCGCTGCCCCCAGCCCCACGCTGGGTGCCGCAGGGGGGAGGCGGCCGCGGGTTGGCCCCACCATCAGCCGGGCGCCCGCCCAGCCGCTGGCTCAGCCCCGCTCCCGGCGGGACGGGGGAGGCACGGGATGAGCGAGCCGAGGAAGCCCGCGGGCTCAGGGGAACAGGCGGGGGGGGGCGCGCGCCCCCCCCCT